>JAJONR010002029.1:0-64141 GCA_029582245.1 Solanum etuberosum | reverse complement strand
GGTGAAGATCATCGCCAGAAAAATTATAACACAAGACGGTGATAAATCCGATTTAATCAACCAATATTTGGAGGAAGTCAGACTAAGCCTCCTCAAATTAATTGATGCACAAGATAAATCTGATGTCTCGATGAAAAGTGGATCTAGCGTCAATGACCTTAAAGATTCACAAGTCGAAGAAACAGAGGAGATATCCGAAGAAGAACTTCAAAGGATGGAAAATTTCCTCCGAAAACAAAAGGATAAGATGTAAACATCTGATTCAAACAGTGTAGCCGCCGCTACAGGAAACAACCCTACAGAAACAGTAGATATACTGTACTAGGGACCCATATACGGGCCCAATTTCACTGTAGATAGATTCCATTTGTCTTTTCTTTTGTATTATAAATAGGTGCCCTCAATTGTAGAGAGGCAACAAGTTTTTATTTTTAGTCCTGAGTTTTTCTCTCTTGAAAAGAAAAATCTTGAAGAAAATAAACGATTCAATCGTTTGCAACCTCTGGTCTTAAGGTAATTATTTAGTTTATCTTCTTTAGTTTAATTATTACTTTTCTTTTCTCCTTTCTCTCTCTCTCCTGGCCGTGACTATGTCCGGCTAAGGATACCATATCTATGTTAACTGATTAGGATTCTTACATGAACTCCATGGCTTCGTTCTAGACTTTACTTAAATATAAAGGGTCATGATATAGTATTTTTAGCTTGGTTTCAAGATGGTGGTACAGTCAGAATAATACTACTTCGGGTAAACTCACCTAGCAAGCTGTTATAATGGCCGCCATAGTCCGCGGAAGGACGCCATAGGCCTCAAAACAGTTAGAATCGCTAGATCTGAGTTCATCTAAAGTATATTATTTCTTCGACAGACCCCTTGCTTGTGTGAAACATTTCCATACAGCTATTAATCTATAACATGATCTTGCGTATTTTGGTTCTTGTTCTTGAATAAGGATATTAAATGACCACTAGTCTGGACGGCTTGGCGGACTACCGCCATATCCCTAGATCCTGCGGTTAATGGTATCAGAGCCTAGAAAAGTTAATGGAGTATTTGTAATATGAATTCTCAGTTGACATAGGTATGGTTTCTAAACTTCTGATCATGGATCAGGGAGAAAGTAGTACGAAAAGTACTAAACTTGAAGAGGTTGATATGCCTCAAGATCTAGATCTGTTAAACAGATGGACTATTCCTGAAGTAAAGGTAAAAACAATCTATGATTTTGGTTGGTTTGACAAATTGTCAACTGCAAAACAATTGATAAAAACAACTGAGCAATCTTTAGCTCTAAACTCTTCTGAACAGACTATTCAATTATTGAATAAAAGAGATCACAAAAGTTATTAAAGTAATGGCAGTTATCTTAAAAAATCATTCAACTTTATTTTGTAATAAAAAAAAGTCGATCAACTAATGGTAACTCAATAATAGTAATTCTCTTAGAAAGTATTCAACTTTATTTTGTAACAGAAAACTTACTCTACAATTGTCATATTTCACCTATTAAGTCTCTCAACTATTGTCATTTCACCTATAAAGCCACTCAATCAATTCAAGTGATATCTCTAGTAAATAATAGTGCACACACAAAAAAAATTACTTGAATTTGTTGAAATGATAATAGTTGAGTGACTTTCTAAATAAATTATCGTTAGTTAAGTGACTTTTGTGTAATGAAATAAAGTTAAGTGATTTTCTAATTAAGATATATATATTGTTAGTTGAGTGACCGTTTATGGAATTAACTCTTGTTTTTTCCCTTGTTTCCCCTACTTTCCTACTTGTTCACCCACTAACCACTAAATAACCAAGTCAATTTCATTTGTTTTCCTCATAACTTTATGCTAGAATTAAAAAAAAAAAAGATCTTCAAATAACTCCTCCTACCATCCCATTAGTCATATCCAACAAAATTATTCAAGGCAATTTTAAGCGCACTCATTATTTGCATTAATGCAATTGTTTCACTTTCCTCTTGGAAAGGAGAGAAAATATATTTAATAGAAAACTGACACCAACTAAAGAATGAAAAGACACTCTCCTTCATTTAAAAGACACCTCTTCATTTAAGTAAAAAATTATATTAATAATTTAATTTATGTTTTCATCTGAATCAAATTTCAAATGTTTTAGTGTGTAAATGAGCAGAGAATAAGGGAAGAAAAAAAAGTCATAATGGCAGAAGAATGAAGAAGAACACTAAAATGAAGGTTTGATAATATGAACAAAAAACACATAATTGAAGGCATTAAACATGTGCAAAACGCTTTCTAAAAATGATATTTTCTACCTCTCCTCCATGGGATTGCTATGGGATTGTATGCAAATAGTTTTAGTGGATATGACAAGCCTATGAATTTCTAAACTAAGCAAAAAGTAAAGAAATTCTATTGGAAAGCAAGAACTTGAAGGCTTGATCTTTTGGAGAAGAAAAGATTTCTTTGGAGAATGTTGTAAAGAAATATATTCTGTAAAAAGTTATTTGTGAATCTGCAGTAGTTGAATTTAAATAGAGTTGGTAGTAACCAAATAATGAAAGACACACCCTTTCATTTAAAAGACACCAATTAAAGAATGAAAAAAGCACACTTTTTCATTTAAATGAGGGAAAAGGGTCTGAAAAATACCCCAACTTTGGCCGAAATTGTTGTTACGATACCAAACTTTAAGGAGGACCTATTACCCCCCTAGACTATTTAATACAGTATTTTAAACATATATATTTGCCCAGCTGGTCAAGTGCGTGAAAACACGACGCATAGGCGTGTAGGGCACAAATTTTTTTTTTGTGCCCAATCATTAAATGCCACGTATCAATACAGTGATTAAACTATATCTATTTATTTTTACCTCTAATTCTAATTCATTTTACACCCTTTCTCTTTCGCTGGAATACAAAACTGAAAGACCACCATTGAAGGGTCAGGTAAGCTTTCTATTAAACAAATTATTTTCTTTAATTTCAGATTTTTTTTCTTGGTCTTATTTGTTCTATTGTTATTTAGGGCTTCTAATTTCTTTTCTCTGATTTCTAATTATTTTTGTTAGGGTTATCCATGGAAGATGTAAAATTGGATTTGAATAGCATTTGTTTTGATAAAGATGATCCAAAGTTGAATGAGGAAGTGCGATGCTTTCACGGTTTGTTGCTCCCTTTGAAAATTTCTTGGTCTGATAATAATCGGATAGAAGATTTTGGTCTTGCCCATACTATGAATCACAAAAGTGAAAATATTTTCGATGGAGGGATGATGTGGTTAATGAACGCTCTAAGTTCATCATTCATAAGTTGGTGAATAAAATGAAGGACATGAATGAACTATTAGTTGCAAATGTAAAGAAAATGAAGGAGATGGAAGAAATCAATGACTATAATGATAGACAAATTACGGAGATGGAAGCTCAATCTGTCTTTACCCAGTTGGAAGAACAATCTAGTGTGAAAGAGATGGAAGGAGTGCTTTCAGACTATGAAGAGGTAGACAAACTGATTAAGGTGAAGAAGAAATGGAGTAGCTATTGTAGCCTTAATAGAATGTTCATGTTGTGTCTTTTGATCATGTATGTTGTTGTTTGGATCAAAATAGGTAATTGATGTTGTTGTTTGGATCATAATAGGTGGTTGAAGGATTTCCTTATGTTATCGTAGGTTGTTGTTTGAATCAAAATAGCTAGTTGAAGATTTCTTTTGGTTGATGTAAGTTTCAAAGTGTTTATGTTTGCTAGTATGTATGGTTAAAGTCAATGAACTTGATTTGTGTTGGATGAAATATCCTTGTTTCTATGAATGGTTATCATGTATGTTGCTACTTCGAAAGTGTTTATATTTAATGTAAAATGCATATACAAAACACAATTGGACTAACGACAAGCAAATGGTGGTCTTTACCCAGTTGGAAGAACAATCTAGTGTAAATGTAGATACAAAGTACAATAGAAAGCACAATTGCATTAAAACAAGCAAATGTACCACACATTAGTTGATAAACAAAATCATTGTATCAAGTTAACATAGATGTTCAACTGGACCATCACAACTTCAACACATACAAACTTGGTAAATAAGATTACATTGTTTGGCGAAATAACTTGCCCACTAACAATCCTACATGATCTTTGATCTCCAAAAACTATCAAAATGTTAAACTACTTCCATTGTTCCTTGGATTGTGAAGAAGCCTTTTTCTGTCTTTTGTTCACTCTCATCTCATCCCTCATCACTTCAAGTTGATTTGATGTCATTGCTTTTTCCCCCTTCCACCTTACACCAGTTCTTGGTTTGAAACCAAGGTCCCCAGTAACATCATCAGAACTGATAGGTTGTCCAGAACCTGTATGTAATATCCTATTACTTGGGAGTCCTGGTTGTAATATGTAGGAACAAAATTAAGACAACATTAAGGCAACATTAAAGTTAATACAAAGTTAACAGAGGTTTTAGGACTTACATTGTGTGTTGTTAAGCCATTTTCAGCAATAAAAACTCTCATTCCAACTGTTCTGGACCTTTTAGTAGGTACTACATTAGATTGAGAATGAACAGGTGAAACAGGTGGATTTGGTGGAGTATTTGTAGTGTAACTTGTTGGATTTTCAAACCACTCATGCAAATATGTCCTCGTTGGCACTCCTATACCACTTAGAGGTATTTTGAAACCCCTGCCCCTTCTTGGTGCTTGAACAGTTGTATTACTCCTTCCCCTCCCCCTTCCAATGCCTATGCCTCTTCCCCTTGCAGGTGTTGTATCAGTCCTTCCAATGCCTATGCCTCTTCCCCTTGCAGGTGTTGTATCAGCCCTTCCAATGCCTCTTCCCCTTGCAGGTGTTGTATCAGCCCTTCCAATGCCTATGCATCTTCCCCAGGTGTTGTATCAACCCTTCCAATGCCTATACCTCTTCCCCTTGCAGGTGTTGTATCAACCCTTCCAATGCCTATGCCTCTTCCCCTTCAGGTGTTGTATCAGACTTCCAATGCCTATGCCTCTTCCTCTTGCAGGTGAGAAAGTGGTTGTAGCAACAGTGTCTCTTTCTGATGTTGCAACAAGTGTGAAAATCAATTTATAAAAAGGATTTGAAAATGAAGGGATTCAAGAGTCATACCCCTGCCTATAGTTGATGTTTCAATATGTTCACAAGTTCTTCCTATGCCTCTTGCAGGTGCCTCATTATTTGTTGTTTTTCTTGGCCTTCCCCTAGGCCTAGGACGTGCACCAGGGTTAACATTTGTTTTTCTTGGCCTTCCCTTAGGCCTAGGAGGTTCTCCATCAGTAGCAGGTGCTTCAGTAGGAGTAGTAGGTGTCTTTCTTGGCCTTCGTCTAGGTTTAGGAATTGCTCTAGAAGTACCTGCTTCATTTCTTGGTCCAACAACAATAGAATCCTACAACATCAAATAGATAACAAGTCACATATCTCAAATATATACCATAAATAAGGAATAACATATAAATGACATACCTTTAAAGGACAACTCTTTTTGTTGTGATTTTTCCCATGACAGATGCTACAAGTCATGTAAACTCCTTTTCTTGGTAATTTTCCAGACTTTTTTTGACTCCCAACACTCTCTTGTTCTTATCTTTCTTGGCCTTCCTGGCATAGATTTAATAACTGGTGGTTCCACATGAGGATTTGTTGAATCAGGCCACATTTTCATGTTGGTTACTGGTTGAAGGTAATGACAGTAGGTTCTTAGATAAGTCTCCTTACTGTAGCAATAATCAACATAGTCAATTGGTTCCCAATTCTTGTAAAGAATGGCAGCAATGGCATGTGGACATGGTATTCCCTTGAGCATCCATGATCTACAACTACATGTCCTACTCCTCATATCAACAATATGGACATCAGATCCATCTGTAATTTCAAAGCCTCTCTCTCCATTGAACTCAATATGACATTTCATTGACTTTGCTATGTTCTTTTCAAGCACTCTCAATGCCATTGGAGAAATATTTGTGAACCATGTTTCTAGAAATTTATGAAATTGACCTAGTCTATTCATTACATTTACCCTTATCTCTTCAAGCATAGTGATAGTAGTTTTATGTCTTGGAGCTAAGATCCAAGCATTGAAGCTTTCAGCCATATTATTATCTATGCTATCACACTTAACATCAGTCCTAAAGTACATTTTGCACCAAGTTTTTACATCATAGTGAAGTAAATCTGGAACAATATCTTTGTTACCTAGCAATGCCATGTGAGCCAAATTTGCCTTCAACTTTGCCTCAAAGGTGCTTCTTGCACATTTCCAAAATTGATTCCTTCTTTTTAAACCTATCTAATCTTTTGCCCAGTTAGCAAGAATGTGTCTTGCACACATCCTATACTCCACCTCTGGTAAAATATCCTTGACTGTTGATGTAAGCCCCTGCAATGAACAAAAAAACATTATTGTTGTAGTAACAAAAACAGTAATGCATTAAACATAAGTGAATTAACAAAAAAACATACATTTTGCATATCTGAAATGAGTGTGTAATCTCTGCCATCACCTAATCCCAAGTACTCTATCAACAATTTCAAAAACCATGCCCATGTGTTCTTATTTTCATACTCTACTACACTCCATGCAATAGGCAACATTTGATTATTGGCATCTTTAGCCACAACAACCAACAATTGTCCTTTGGTTACACCCTTCAAGAAACATCCATCTAAACCAATACATTTCCTACATCCACCAAGAAAAGCTTTTCTGCAAGCATCAAAACATATAAACTCTGAAAACCCAGCTTACCATTACCTTCAGAATCATCAACTTTTACTGCACAAGTGCTATCTGGATTGGTCCTCAACAATTCATCCCTATAGTCAAAAATTCTACCAAACTCTTTCACATGATCACCCATTAGTTCCTACAATATTCTCTGTCTTGCTCTCCTAGTAGTAGTCTTCCCAACATGTATTCCCAACTCATTTCTTATCAACTGTTGAAATTTGAAAATTCTAATGTTTGGTTGTTCACTGATTCTATCTTTGTTGTGCTTATACAAGAACTTAGCATTATACATATAATTTCTTGTGGTCTTCACACATTTGTGCCGTGGATTGTAGGTTTTAATCACAAAGTTATTGGTAGCTCTATCAAGACTTGCATATAACAACCAAGGACACCCATCTCTACATCTAACCCTCACCTTTTTTGAGTCACACCTTTTTGAAGTGAATATTTTGTAACAGCATCCCTAAAATCATTCACACTCTCAAAAATTATGCCTAACTGCCACATAACCTTTTCAACAGTTTTATTAAAAAGAATTCTTCTGCTATCCCTTCTTGTCTCATTATCTGAATCAGTTTCAACACTATAAACATCAAAACTACAATACACATGCTCATCCCCAACAACTTTACCTTTTAAGTATTTATCAACAGGTTCAGTCTCATCAAAACCCACATTTGGACCAACTTCAGCAACTGGAACTTCTTCAGGGTCTTTTGGTATTCAATCTGTTCTTTTCCTCCTTTGGTATGACCTCCTCTCAGCCCTTAAGTTTATATTTTCTTCATGGACATCACTTTCATATTCATCATCACCTTCATTGAATAAATCTTCATGGTCTGAATTTGAACTATTTTCAGTTGAGTGGTCTGAATCTAGCACTGGAAAGTCATCCTCAACAACAACAGATTCAACACTTGGATTAAATGTTGGTTGAGTAGGTGCACCAGTCTCAGGCTCAACAGTTGCAGTAGTAGTAGTTGATGCTTGAGTAGGTGCAGCAGCCTCAAGCTCAACAACTGTAGAACTTTGAGAAGCTACTGGTTGAGTAGTTTCAGCTGCTGGTTGAGTAGTTGCAGCTTCAAACTCATTTTCATTAATATCAACAACCCTCTCACCTTCATGGTCCCCCTTGTCCCCTTCTTTACTAAAAGCACCAAAAGATTCCTCATTGGTAGGAGTGTATTCCAACAAACCAATGGGCCATCCAACTGATCAACCATGTGACAAACATAGACCTCAACAATATCTCCATCTTTAAAGCTTTGTGAAAGTTCAAAAATATCCTCATCATTTTGTATATCTAATAGAAAGTCACTCCCAGGTGGCCTAACATAAAATATGCAACTTGTAGTGTTCCTCAGCTCTTTAATATCATTAGTTAGTTCGAAGTAAGAAATCCTATCAATATCGACATCGAATATGTCAGTGATTTCTCCACCCTCATATAATGGTTTTCGACTCTTACTATTCAAAATTCCACCATGGTAATATCTCATTGTTATATATGTAAAAGCACCCATTCCTGAAATTATGTCACAATCGCAGTACATAAATAAGAGAACTGAAGAAAATAGTTGGTTCTTACAGATCGAATAATTTGGGGGGAAGACTAGAAAAATCCTAATTTATCAACAATTGGTACGCATATACAACTAAAACATAAATCACAATCAGTAATAAGTCGCAATTACAAGACAAAATTATGAATAGTAAAAAACCCTAACAATTTTTACGTCAACAAAATCAATAATAACGTCAATAGTAACCAAACCCTAGATAATTTCTGATGAAAAATTCAATTCTAAGGTTAGACGACACAAAAAAAGGACTAACCTTCAAGAACTACTGATTTCTTAGTTCAGTTCAGGAATAGTGATCCACGATTTCAGACACGCTATCAAGAAACACGATCAAGAAACACGACCGAGAAACGCTATCAGGAAACCCGATTTCACACACGCTATCAAGAATCCTCAACAACTAACACGATTTGATCTTTGATTTCTTCTTTGGCCTAAGTGAAATAGAGTTTTGGGAAAGAGACAGAGTGACGATTGATTTCCTTTTTTTTGAATTTTCAAATATATTTATTAAAGGGAACGAAATGACTAATTTAATTAATTTAATGAATTAAAACGCGCGTGTGACACACTCAACTAACATAGACTGAGTATGGGCAAATATATATGTTTAAAATACTGTATTAAATAGTCTAGGGGGGTAATAGGTCCTCCTTAAAGTTTAGTATCGTAACAACAATTTCGGTCAAAGTTGAGGTATTTTTCAAACCATTTTCCCTTTAAATGACACCAACTAAAGAATGAATCCTTCATTTAAAAGACACCTCTTCATTTAAGAAAAATTATATATATATATATATTTGTGTGTAAATGGGCAGAAAATAAGGGAAGAAAAATAAAGTCATAATGATATAAGCACATATATCTATTCTGTTTTGTTGTTTTGTGTGGGGTTATGTAAAATTGGAAGCCATTAATGACGACTGAATGTGTAGTTTCTGGAGAGGAGCGGAATGCTAGCTTTGGAAATAAATAAATAAAAAGGGAATCCTTGCTTGTGGCGCTACGTCACACACACACATATATATATATATATATATATATATGATTTCACGTGCACCAAATTAAAAAGAATCTTATGATTATAAATTAAAAATAAACCTAATATATTAAAATATTTTTAAATTTTATAATTTTAGACATGTCATATGAAATGTTGAAATGAAAGAATTATCAAATTAGAAAAAAAGAAATATTCTAAAATCGACTAAAAAGTGAAGTGATACAAACAAATTAAAATTGGTGAAATATTATCTTCAATATATATATGTACATATTAAAAAGGGGAAATCCTTAAATCAAAATGTAAATTCCTAATACCTTTCTAATTTATCTAAATTTCCTATTTAATTAAAATATCCTCCTTACATAATTAAGTACCTTACTTATTTATTAATTTATTTATATTTATTGAAAGAAGAGTGAAGTGTCAAAAACACATCTAAATATGTCATTTTTTAAGTTTGGGAGTATAAGTTTCATATATAAACTACTCGTCATTAGTTTGAGAAACACACCTCATTGGTGTGTGTAATACACTCTCTATTTTATTTTATTTTTTAAAATTTTCATATGGCATTTCACTTTGACAAAAATTAAATAATGACCTATTAGTATTAGTTAAAAAATAAAATATCACAACCCCGAAAAAAGAAATTACCTTTTAAAAACAAATTAAAGCATTTTTATTTTTTCACAAAATAAAATTTAAAACATTTTTCTTACCCACACTCCACCACCTCCTCCCCATCCCCCTCCAAACCACTCACTCCTTTCCAATTTTATTTAAATATTGTTTTTATTTTTAAAAAAGAAAAATATATTCTACCCCACTCAATATAACCCTCCGCTCTCAATTTTATTTTATTTTTACATTTTTCTCGTTTTGTGTTAGATATATACATATGTTTTTTAGGAAAATATTTTTTCTACTTGCGTACCGAATATAACATAAATGAAAATTTTAATTTAATTTTTTTTTGCAACAAGTAGAAAATATTTTCCCAAAAATATATGTATATATCTAACACAAAATGAGAAAAAATAATAATTGAGAGATAGTTAGGTGGGGTGCTAGGGATTTTTAAAATAAAAATAAAAATAAAAATGATATCTAAATTTATTTTTAAGGATGGGAGGAGGGTTTGGGTGGGAAGAGACGGTGGAGTGGGACAAGAAAAATATTTTAATTTTTTTTTTTAAAAAAAAACAATTTTTTTTTGGATAGTGATACTTTAAACTTTAATTTTAACTAATACTAATAATTTATTTAATTTTTGTCAAGATGGAAGTTTGTGAGTGTCACATGACAAATTTTAAAAAATAAAATAAAAGAGAGAGTGTAGAGCAAACACCATCAAGAGAGTGTAATGAAAGAGAGAAGTGTGTTTCTCAAACTAATGAGTGATAGATTAATTAAGTATGATATTCACACTCTCAATAATTAGGTATGAAACTCAAAAAAATGAGATAGTTTAGGTGTGTTTTTGATACTCCACTCTCAAAAGAATTATGTAAAGATGCAACTACAAACCTTGTTTTTTAAAAGTGTAGAGCTAAAATAAAGTCTGATCTTTATTAAAGTACCAAATTAATGTTAAAAAGGAAGAGTAACTAAACTAACAATAGCGCTCAAATTATTATTATTACTAATATATACTAGCAGATGGTTGTCTTGCCAGCTTGTCAACTAAGAGTTTCTTTTATCATTTCATGTCTTATACATAGAAGATCAATCGGTTAATTGACCGATTTTTCCTTTTATTCTAACTTCGTTTTAATTTATTTGTCTTACATTTTAAAAAATAAATATTACATAGCATTCTTCAAATTGATACCTTCCATATATTTTCATTAAAGGGAAAATATAATACATTTTAGTAACCTTACTTCAAATGACACCCTTTGGACAAGAAGTTGAAAGCATGACATGTACAACATAAAAATAAGGTTGTCTTTCTGAATCCTCTCCTATCTTTTTAGGAAAGTCTTTTTGGAATGATATGTTGTCTATATTTTAAGGATTTTTATTAGCTGGTTGTACATTTCATATGTTTCTCCGTATACTTTGGTAATTTTGTGGCCTTATAGTGGTATTAGCTTAAAAAAGGTAAGATTTCTCTTCTTTTGGATTATACAAAACCAATTGGAGATAAGTGTTTATACTTTGTTCTATTTTATTTTTGGTTTCTTGCGATAAGAGACAACTGCAAGAGTAAGTACTTCTCTTCAATGTTGTATTCTTTATACTAATATCTATTTTTTTTTGTGGTAATAGATAAATGCAAAAGGCCTTTTATTTTTATTTTTATTTTTTATTATTATTATTATTATATCATTTTATCGTCAGAATTATAGTATGAGTATCTTCTTTATTTGTATAGACAAAAAATGTGATATATGCTTAAAATTTAACCTTACAAGAAGTTTAATGAACATTTGTTGATCTGAGAAACTTAATTAAATCATGATTTACTCGATCTAGAGATACTAACACGTCTATCTAAAAATGGTGTAAGATTCTTGCATACTAGTTGCCGATATAAAATATTTTTTGCTCAATATCTTTGTTCTCTGTTTTATAGCCTAAAAATAATATAGGGTGAAGTGAGGGTGAAGGATAAAACAACAACATGCTTAATGTAATTTCAAAAGTGGGATCTGAGAATGATTGATTGTAGTGAAGGTTATTGTTTCTAATAGTACCTTGGCTTATTAAATAATAAATAATTCAAAGTAGTTTGAAAAAAAGAGAGGCTATATTAATTAAAATTTCCTCCTTTTACTTCTTCATGGCCTAATTGTGGCAACTGTTAAAATTGCCATTGTAGTTTTTTTTATTTATGAGTATTTGAATTTTGGGCAAAAAGACAATTCAGTGAATGTTCACTATGAATTATGATAACATAATTGTATGGTAGTGAAAATTTTGAGTACTCGAGGAGTGTACGTTATGTTGATTGAAAATCTTTTTATTTGATTTTGAAGGCACCCGTGGAGAAGAACATGACGATTTTGTTTGGTCAATTGAAGTTCTCTTAACTGCGAAGTTCATCATTGATGTTGAATTGTTCATCTGAATACTGCAGCGTCTAATGTACTATTCCCTCATTTCCTCATCTATTCGGTTATTATTTGTACTGACCCAGAAGGTCATCTTTAGAAATTTTGATTATACGCTTAGCTATAGTTAATTAATTATTATTTTTAGATAATTTATTTTAAGGTAATTAATTCAGTTGATAATGATAGACTAAGTCTGAAATATGTTTAAAACCCTATACTATTTGACCCATACATTTATTAAAATAAACTAGTAGAATTCGTCACTTTTAGTACATAATTGATTTAGAAAAGAAAAGAAAAGAAAGAGGTGGAAGAAAAACTAACCTAAATGTGCGGCAGAAAAACAAAGAAGTAGGAAAAATTGAATGGATCAGACGCGCTTCTTTATTCAAAATAAAAATACATTCTGAAATGAACCCACATATAAAAATGGACTGATCTGGTCATTATTTGTGTTCGTACATTTTTTTTCATTATTGCAATACAAGTAAGTTCTACTCAAGATTCCTTGTAAATTGTGTATATATCGTTAGGTGATATTATTGTTAGGAGGATATGGTGGAAATTGTTTTTTCAAAAAGAAAAGGGACAAAATAGTTGTCAGTATATTTGATGGGGTTGAACAAAAAGAAAAGTTGAATTGAAAATAGGGTGGATGTGATTATATTTAATGGCATCATGTAATCATTGCCATGAATGGATAAGTCTTTGGAATTTCGTATTTTTGTTATGGTCTCCGCCATGGTTTTTTGTAACCAGTTAGATTTCATAGTTAGTAGTTCTTATTTTAATATCATATTATAAATTAAGTTTTTGATATATTGAAATAGGTATTTAAATATTGGGTGTATTATATTATATGAAAACTATTAGGATTGTATTGTTGGGAAAAATTAAGACCCTAGGCTTGAAATTTAGGAACTTGACTATAGATTTGAGTGAATTTTTGGGTCAAGGCTAAACATATAGTAATATGGGTGTGGTTAGTTTCGAAATCTTATTATGGTTATTTATTTGAATAGATTGCATTGATTTGGAAGCACAACAAAAAGGGAAGGCTCAAGTCCAGAGTGATTGTTCGATTATTTGAGGCAAGTGAATTTCTCAACCATTGTTAAGTGTATATAATCGTGTATTTCATTGTGGTATGTGTTGGGGAGTAATGAGACTTGGTGATGTGTTGACTTGTCCATGTTGAGTAATTCTAATGATGGAAAAAGGGTAATAAAATGCAATGTGATTAATTATTGGTGTGTGATCTGTTGAGAATGATTTGAAAGACTTGTTGATTCATTATTGATGTTGTATCACGATTGTGTTGTTGTGAATTGTGAATTGAGCATTGTTATGTAAATGGTCCTCTCATCATTATTTGTGAACATGTCATTTGCATTGGTTCTGAGACATGGTTGTGAAGAGTGTTATGTGAATTGAAGAAGGATAAAAAATTAAAGATGATGTACCATTTTGAGGGACGTGTCGCGACAGATATTAAAATTCGAGGGACGTGTTATATGTTGTGACAGATTCTATTATCAAGGGACATTTTGCACGTCGCAATGGATGCACGGGCAAATATGTCCCCCCATGGGCTCCGGACTGAGAGACAGTGAGTGTGTATCGTTAGGACATACATGCATCACTACACTTGACATTGCATTTCATTACATTGCACATCTTTATCATTTGTGAACTTATGAGTCTGAGATTTCGACTCATTTAGGGCTTTGTTTTCATAGTTTTATTGTCATCAAGGCCTAAGTTATGCTCTAAACTGATGTTAAAGTGTTGATTTTCAGCAATTAAGGCAAAAGAGCAAGGCAAGGGCATTACCTGGCAAAAAGGAGCGAAAAAAATGAAGAAGTTAAAGAGGCACAATCCTGGTGATCGCCAAGACCACTCGGCGATCCGCCGAGTGGTCCCTCAGACCGCCTAAAATTATAGTGTGCCAGCCCTTGACAAAGAAAATTAAGCGGTATAGTGTACTCTTTGGCGGTTCACCGAATGGATCGGCGAAGGGGTATCAGCCCGCCTAAAGTTACAGAATGGTGAGGAAAATGTAGGTAGAAAACGACGGTAAGAAGGGAAAGTTGGCGCATAGCCGACTATGTCGGCGAACCCGACTTAGATCGCATAAAGTCACCACACTGAAAGGGTGAAGACTCAGGCCAAAAAGGCGATGGACAGGAGCAATGGGCGCGTCGCCGACCTGGTCGGCGACACTCGACTTATTCCGCCGAATGATCCTGAAGGCAAAAATTCGGGAGTGTATAAATTGAATTTTGAAAAGAAAAAGAGAGGTTCTGAACATCCCTAACCTGGGTTTTTTGAGAAAAAGCACAAAAACATTTTTCTTATCATTCTTAGAGAAAAAAGAGTAGAGAGTTTTATTGGGTTTTTTTATTTTAGTTGATTGAAAGCATTGTAAAAGAGTTGGAATTAATTACCCAACTCATGGAGAATGTTATGGGTAACATCTTCTTACTTTTTATAATGTGTAGCTAAAACCCCCATTCTTGGGGGTGTGATCATGTGATTAATTGTCTTAATTACCTTATGGGTATTAGTAATTATTGATTTTATTGCTGCTTTGAAGTGGGTTTGATTGATAGCTGAGGTTTAATTTATGAATTGTATTGGAAATTGCAATTCTAGTTTAGTATTCTATGCTTTCTTGAGAAAGAGGTTTAGAGTTAAGGTTATCAATTAACGTTTGTAGCGATTGGGTTATTGTTGATTCATCTCGAGAGAATCTAAATCCAATCCTACCTATCTAGCTTGAGAGAGTAGATTTAATTGAGGTTTTGGGTTGTTTCTATTGTAATGCTTGTTGAGGTTCGAGAGAACTCGCATGAATCGTAATAGTTGATCGAGAGATGGCTATTGCATTTATAGTCTAGCCTACCCACTAAGATTCAGCGACTTTCAATAATTAGTAATTACCCGTCTAATGAAATTGGTAATTAATCGATCACATCCCCAAGGATCCCTCTCTATTTGATTACCCCTTTGGTCTTTGTAGTTAAAGTAGTTGTTACTTGGCAAATCTCATCCCCTCATCTGACATTCGTTGTCAAACCATATAATTTACTTTGCTTGTTTTCGATAATGTCTACTTCTATAACCGTTTAGAGCACACTCTTTACTTCTTAATTGAATTCTCTACCGTATCCCTCCCTGTGGGATCGACCCCAACTCTTTGTTGGGTTTGAACTAGATTACGATCGTCTACACCTAGTATTGGATGAGGTGTAGTTGAGCATTATAAAAAATGGCGCCGCTGCCGGGGAGTGGTGTTTAGAATTTTCTTATTGAAGTTTGGTTGTGATCTTATTGTGTTGTAGTAGAACTAATTTACTTTTATTTGTTGTTTGTTGCTCTTGAACAGGTAGCGAAATGAGTGCTAACGGGAGTAGCATCAGCCAACTTGGATACCATGATGACATCAGTAACTTTCCCGATGTACATGAAGCTCAGCTGGATAATGTGGGTGCTATACAGATACCTCCGGGTGTGTAGAATGTGGGTTTTCATGTCACTAGCACGATGTTGCAGCTGATGCAAATGAAGGGTTTGTTTGGTGGTCTGGCTCATGAGGATCTCCATGAGCACATTCAGAACTTTGTGGACATGTGTAGTCCGTTTGCTTTCCAAAACATCACACAAGAGTCGATCCGACTTCGATTGTTTCCCTTTTCTCTAATGGGGGAGGCAACGAAGTGGTTGGCTGAGTTACCTAGAGAATCAATCTCTTCTTGGGAGGAGCTCACCGAGACATTCTGTGTAAATTTCTTCCCTCACTCGAAGATGGTTAAGTTAAGGGATCATATTCAGAATTTTAGGCGAATAGATGGGGAACCTCTTTGTAACACCCCAGAAACTAGTAGACTAAACTAGAGCTTGATGTGAGGGTTAGAGTCGTAGATATAACTCCCCGAACTTAAAATGAAGGGTTCCTGGTTAGAACGTCAAGGTACGACCCCCAAGGACCAACCAAGGGTCCTTGAGGAGGACCCTAGCAAGCTGCCCAAAACAGTTCACCTATGAAGGGACCCACGTCCCGTGGGTGAGGGGTCGTGGGTCAGGATCCCATAAACAGTGTTGCAGACCACCACCCACGCTTGACCAGCATGCCTCGTGGGTCCACCCTTGAACCGTGGGTGTGGTCTCGTAGGTGAGGCAGTATGTAGGGTTTAGGCGGTTAAGTGAGGGCATGATGAAACTTTCCGAAATTAATTAGGGGTTAAGTGGTGTCGTTTTAACCTTATTTAGACCACCTATATAAAGCCTTTAGACCCCTAAATTCATTTATCCTAGTCATTATTTCAATTCACCAAAAAGAACCCAATTCCCTCTAAAAAAATCTCTCTAGAAAGTGAAGAAGAAGAAGAAGAAGAAGAAGAAGAAGAAGAAGAAGAAGAAGAAGAAGAAGAAGAAGAAGAAGAAGAAGAAGAAGAACAAGAAGAAGAAGAAGAAGAAGAAGAAGAAGGAAATCAAGCTAGGTCAAGCCAAGACTCCAATCTTCCAAGCTTTGTGAGGGGTTTGTAATCAAGGTATGATATCTTATTCATCCATGGATTCTTCCATCCATGGAGCCGCCTAGAATTCCCTCAATTTGATGAAGAATTCCCCAATCCAAGTTAGGGTTTCTTCAATGTTGTGGGTTATGATGTGTATGGATCCAATTAAGTGGATATTGATTGTTTATGATTGAATTAGTAGTGAATCATGTTATTATGATGAAATTACATGTTTTCTATGCCTAACCCTAGCCTAATTGATGAAATTGAAGTAATGTGGGTTTATGCCTTAAAGAGGGAAATTGAGTATTTAGAGATGATCTTCTAGAATTGATAATGTGTATAGTAATTGTTTGAGAATGAAAGTATATAGACATGAATTGAATTAGATTAAAATATACGTGATGGATCATGACTAGTAATGTTTAAGATTGAAATTTTATGATGATATATGACTAGAATTGCTTAAGGATGAAGCTTGTGACTAGAATGTCTTGTGATCTAGCTATGTATGATGATTGTATGAAGTAAAGCCTTGAGGGTAATGCTTGTAGTTATGAGAGTTGATTTCTAGGGCTTTTAGAGTAAAGCTAGTATGTTGAATTATGTATGAAAAGGCTTTGAGAGTAAAGTCTATATGAGAATGGTAGGCTAGTAGATAGCATTATTGTGGAAGGACTTTACCCACATCATCTACCTTATGAATGTTTGAATGCATAATGTGATAAAATCACATGAAACATGGATTGATTGCCAAGGACATCCTTCCATGAAATATGAGTCTTAAGAAAGTCTTAATAACTAGCCTATGGGGTGTATTCTTGTCCCCAAGTGGAAATTGACAATGAGATGGAGGCTCACACCAAGATGAGTCCAGGCTTCCAAAGTAAAGGAGGCTCACACCTAGTTGAGTCCGGGCTTCCAAAGAAAAAGGGGGAACTCTCACATAGTAGAGTCCAGGTTTTTCCAAAGTAAGTCTCATGAGATGGAAGCCTTTCACCTAGTGGAGTTCGGGTTTCTAGTAGCAATCTCCGTATTCAATGAACTAAGACATACTTAAAGAAGTATCTCCTAGTGTTCAAGTTATGAATGGACTAAGACATACTTGAAAAAGTATCTCCTAGTGTTCAAAAGCATTAATGAACTAAGACATGCTTGAAGAAGCATCTCATAGGGTTCAAGTCAATAATGAATTAAGATGTGCTTAAGGAAGTACCTCATAGTGTTCTAAGGTTTTAAGAGAGGGACTAGTCCCCAACTAATGAGTATGTATGATGGCCTAAAGTGGTACTTAGTATGGATGGGATTATGGGCTTATCCATGCATTGCACAAGTATGACTTGAAGCTATTTATGAAGTGTTTTCTTATATGATGTATGCTTAGCTTGGATTGTTGCTATAGTTGCCTTCTTTGATATGTTTGACTAAAGGTGAAGATTCCCTTGTATATGAGAATTAAGCTAAGGAAGATATCATAGGGTGGTAAGTATGATTATGATGACCAAAAAGTGATACTTAGTATGGATGGAATTATGGGGTCTTATCCATGCATTGCACAAGTATTCTTTGAAGTTACTTATGAAAGTAGTTCTCTTATGTTATGAAGTTTTAAGGGTGGACTATGCTTATGAATATGTTGTATCTCCTATGCTTATGGATTATGCCTTATATTGACTAATGCTTATATTATATCTATGTTGGAGATTATGCTTATGTCTTATGTTGGCTAACGCTTATGTTATGCTCTTATGGTGTTATGTTAGCTATCATATTTAGTACATTTTTTACTAACACATACTCTTTCCTATATTCTTATCAAATGTAGGGTCCGGCGATATTGAGTTCCATTCCCGTGGCTAGGTTCCTAGTAGAGCAAGGAGTTGAAGATTGGTGAGTCCTCATAGCATTCGAGGATATAGCCACCATTTCCTTTATGTCTTTCTTTTAGGCTTTAGACTTTTGTATGGGCTGCGTCCCAAAGATTATCATGTATTAGATGGTTTGAGACAAAGTGTTATAGAGTTTCGCTTGTTTTTAAAAGGACTTCGATTGTATGGAAAAAGTTTTAAAATTTTCACATCATTTCTATTGCTTTATGTTATGATATGCTAAGGGGCTTGTATGAGATATCTCGGGGTCTTGTACGCCTTGTTACATCTAGGGTGTACCCCTGGGTCGTGACAAACTTGGTAATCAGAGCACAAGGTTTAGAATGATTCTAGGATGTCTCAAAACCACGTCTAGTAGAGTCTTGTTCATAAGTGTGAAGCGCGCCACATTTATGAATGACACGCTATTAGATGATTAGGAAATCTCACTTCTTCATTACTCTTAAGTTGTGCGATAGAGTTTAGCTCTATAAGGTCTTTCTCCTAATCCTTACTCGATGGTCTACATGATATGACTAATATGAGGGCAAATGCTAGAAGGAATGAGGAAGATGAATTGAATCAAGAGGTTCCTCCACAAGCTCCACAAGCTTTGATTAATCCTATGGATGAGAATATCACAAATGTGGAGTTTAGGTCGGCAAATCAAATGTTGGCCCAAGCCATGGTGGCACAAGTGAATAGGGAGGTGGTAGCTCCGGTGAACCCAATAGTGGGTATGACTGCTTCAAGAGTTAGTGATTTTATGAGGATGAACCCTCCGGAGTTTTATGGCTCCAAAGTGGAAGAGGATCCTATGAGGTTTATAGATGAGGTTTATAAGGTACTTGCTATCATGGGGGTGACTTCAGTAGAAAAAGCGGAGCTAGCCGCTTACCAATTGAAGGATGTTGCTCAAGTATGGTATGAACATAGAAAGATGGGAGGCCGATAGGAGCGGGTCCAATAGATTGGGAAGTGTTCAAATTGGCGTTTCTTGATAGGTTCTTTCCCCGAGAGTTAAGGGAAGCTAAGGTGGAAGAGTTCATTGACCTTAGGCAAGGTAGCATGAGTGTCAAGGAGTATGCCTTGAAATTTACCCAACTATCCAAGTATGCTCCATCTATGGTGTCGAATTCAAGGGATATGATGAGTAGGTTTTTGACGGGCGTATCCGACATGGTAGCAAAACAATGTCGTACGTCAATGCTCCATCATGATATGGATATTTCACGTCTTATGATGTATGCCCAACAAATGGAGGAACAAAAACTTAAGGAGAAGAATAGAGATGCAAAGAGGGCTAGGACCGGTGATGGGAACTTCTCTAATGCTAGATCTGATAGCCAAGGTCGACCTAGGTTTAAACAAAGGTATTCCGGTCAAGATTCCCCTTATACCCATAGGTTTAACCAAGAGAAGGGTGGTGGGTCTCCATTACCCAAGCCTACTTGCCCCAAGTGTGGGAGGAATCACTATGGTAGGTGCCTAGCCGCCATGGATGGTTGTTATGGTTTTGGAAAAAGTGGTCACAAAATGAGGGATTGCCCGCTGCTTAAGGCTAAGGGAAGAGAGGATAAGCAAGTTGCTCCTAGTGGTTCGGATAGGAATTCTCCAAAGAAGAATAGGTTCTATGCACTTCAAGCTAGAGGTGAAGAAGAGTGTGCTCTAAATGTGGATTCCGGTATGTTGATAGCTTCTTAATTGATGTTTGTGATTTGCTAGATTTTAGATGTTACCTTTGTGATGTTTTGGTTGCACTTCTATTATGCTCCTATGTGATTGTAGAATCCGTATAGCCAATATTTCTTGTCTTGAAAATGACTTTGAGGGTTGCATATACCACCTAGTTAAGGAGAGGGAGAAAAGTGTAAGTGTTGACCAACTTCAAAGAGGTAGTTATCTCTTAAGATTGATCTTAAGTAGGGATCCGACCTTAGTAGAATTGAAAGAGTGGTGCCTAGAAAATTCGTTGAGGCTTCCTCCTAAGGGGGAGATAGTGTGCCTTGATGGTGAGGTCATTATGTGTTTATGTGTTACCATGATTTATTTATGTGATGCATGTTCATGAAAGCTTGTGATTTAGAAAATGAGTTTGCATGATTGATTTCCTTATATGCATGTTCTTGAGAAAATTATGTTTTAGTAAGAAAATGAGCTTTTATGAATTGATTTCCTCATGTTGTAGTGCATTGAGTAGAGTTGCCTATAGACTTCATGAGATGAGTTGATGAACGTGTTTAGATATGATTTTTTGAGAGCAAATTGCATATGAGCTCCATGAGATTGTATTGAGCATGTTTTAGTTCGTAGATGGTAGTTCCTCCTTGAACATGATTAGTTATGAGAATTTCATGCATAATGGGTTGTTAGAGGTAGTTCCTACTCTCTTGTGTTGCATTGAGTATATTTAGCTTGGAGATGAAGTTCATCCTTTGTTTATGTGCATTTAGATGAGTTGCATGCATGATGGGTTGCTAGTCTAGAGTCGTGACCTTAAGAAGTGCCTAGAATGTCATTCGAGGATGAATGTTCCCAAGGGGGAGATATTGTAACACCCCAGAAACTAGTAGACTAAACTAGAGCTTGACGTGAGGGTTAGAGTCGTAGATATAACTCCCCAAACTTAAAATGAAGGGTTCCGGGTTAGAACGTCAAGGTACGACCCCCCAAGGACCAACCAAGGGTCCTTGAGGAGGACCCTAGCAAGCTGCCCAAAACAGTTCACCTACGAAGGGACCCACGCCCCGTAGGGGGCCTATGCCCTGTGGGTCAGGGGTCGTGGGTCAGGGTCCCAAAAATAGTGTTGCAGACCACCACCCACGCTTGACCAGCACGCCCCATAGGTCTACCCACGGCCTGTGGGCGTGGTCTCGTGGGTGAGGAAGTATGTAGGATTTAGGCGGTTAAGTGAGGGCATGATGGAACTTTCCGGAATTAATTAGGGGTTAAGTGGTGTCGTTTTAACCTTATTTAGACTACCTATATAAAGCCTTTAGCCCCTAAATTCATTGATCCTAGTCATTATTTCAATTCACTAAAAAGAACCCAATTCCCTCTAAAAAATTCTCTCTCTAAAACGTGAAGAAGAAGAAGAAGAAAATCAAGCTAGGTCAAGCCAATAATCCAATCTTCCAAGCTTTGTGAGGGCTTTGTAATCAAGGTATGATAGCTTATTCATCCATGGATTCTTCCATCCATGGAGCCCCCTAGAATTCCCTCAATTTGATGAAGAATTCTCCAATCCAAGTTAGGGTTTCTTCAATGTTATAGGTTATGATGTGTATGGATCCAATTAAGTAGATATTGATTGTTTATGATTGAATTAGTAGTGAATCATGTTATTATGATGAAATTACATGTTTTCTATGCCTAACCCTAGCCTAATTGATGAAATTGAAGTAATGTGGATTTATGCGTTAAAGAGGAAAATTGAGTATTTAGAGATGATCTTCTAGAATTGATAATGTGTATAGTAATTGTTTGAGAATGAAAGTATATAGACATGAATTGAATTAGATTAAAATATACATGATGGATCATGACTAGTAATGATTGATATTGAACCTTTATGATGATATATGACTAGAATTGCTTAAGGATGAAGCTTGTGACTAGAATGTCTTGTGATCTAGCTATGTATGATGATTGTATGAAGTAAAGCCTTGAGGGTAATTCTTGTAGTTATGAGAGTTGATTTCTAGGGCTTTTAGAGTAACGCTAGTATGTTGAATTATGTATGAAAAGGCTTTGAGAGTAAAGTCTATATGAGAATGGTAGGCTAGTAGATAGCATTGTTGTGGAAGGACTTTATCCAGATCATCTACCTTATGAATGTTTGAATTCATAATGTGATAAAATCACATGAAACATAGACTGATTGTCAAGGACATCCTTCCATGAAATATGAGTCTTAAGAAAGGCTTAATAACTAGCCTATGAGGTGTATGCTTGGCCCCAACTGGATATTGACAATGAGATGGAGGCTCACACCAAGATGAGTCCGGGCTTCCAAAGTAAATGAGGCTCACACCTAGTTGAGTCCGGGCTTCCAAAGAAAAAGGGGGAACTCTCACATAGTAGAGTCTGAGTTTTCCCAAAGTAGGTTTCATGAGATGGAAGCCTTCGCCTAGTG
The DNA here is from genome assembly GCA_029582245.1 of Solanum etuberosum. Classification (NCBI taxonomy): domain Eukaryota; kingdom Viridiplantae; phylum Streptophyta; class Magnoliopsida; order Solanales; family Solanaceae; genus Solanum; species Solanum etuberosum. Next base: position 41,242 of record JAJONR010002029.1, on the reverse strand, counting down.
GAGTTCGGGTTTCTAGTAGCAATCTCTGTATCCAATGAACTAAGACATACTTAAAGAAGTATCTCCTAGTGTTCAAGTTAAGAATGGACTTAGACATACTTGAAAAAGTAACTCCTAGTGTTCAAAAGCATTAATGAACTAAGACATGCTTGAAGAAGCATCTCATAGGGTTCAAGTTAATAATGAATTGATATGTGCTTAAGGAAGTACCTCATAGTGTTCTAAGGTTTTAATAAAGGGACTAGTCCCCAACTAATGAGTATGTATGATGGCCTAAAGTGGTACTTAGTATGGATGGGATTATGGGGTCTTATCCATGCATTGCACAATTATGACTTGAAGCTACTTATGAAGTGTTTTCTTATATGATGTATGCTTAGCTTGGATTGTTGCTATAGTTTCCTTCCTTGATATGTTTGACTAAAGGTGAAGATTCCCTTATCTATGAGAATTAAGCTAAGGAAGAGATCAAAGGGTGGTAAGTATGATTATGATGACCTAAAAGTGATACTTAGTATGGATGGGATTATGGGGTCTTATCCATGCATTGCACAAGTATGCTTTGAAGTTACTTATGAAAGTAGTTGTCGTATGTTATGAAGATTTAAGGGTGGACTATGCTTATGAATATGTTGTATCTCCTATGCTTATGGATTATGTCTTATATTGACTAATGCTTATATTATGTCTATGTTGGAGATTATGCTTATGTCTTATGTTGGCTAACGCTTATATTATGCTCTTATAGTGTTATGTTAGCTATCATATTTAGTACATTTTGTACTAACGCATACTCTTGCCTACATTCTTATCAAATTTAGGGTCCGACGATATTGAGTTCCATTCTCGTGGCTAGGTTCCTAGTAGAGCAAGGAGTTGGAAATTGGTGAGTCCTCATAGCATTCGAGGATATAGCCACCATTTCCTTTATGTATTTATTTTATGCTTTAGAATTTTGTATGGGCTGCATCCCAAAGATTATCATGTATTAGATGGTTTGAGATAAAGTGTTATAGACTTCCGCTTGTTTTTAAAAGGACTTCGATTGTATGAAAACATGTTTAAAATTTTTGCATCATTTCTATTGCTTTATGTTATGATATTTAGGCTTGTATGAGATCTCTCAGGGTCTTGTACACCTTGTTACATCTAGGGTGTACCTCTGGGTCGTGACACTCTTCATGAAACATGTCTAAGGTTTCAGGAATTGTTGCTTAAGTGTCCAACTCACGGGCTCCTAAGCATTGTGTTGCTATAATATTTCTATAGGAGCCTCGATTCGGTCAACAAATGGGTGGCTGACCAACTTGTCCGAGGGGGGATCATGCATCAATCATTCACTATAGCATCTTCCCTCCTTGATGAAATGACCCAAATCAATCGTGCTTGGTACACTTATCAAAGCCAAGATTGATAAGATGGGTGCTGTTACTTCAAGAATTCGACTTTGAAGTCAAAGATAGAAGAGGTTGTGAAAATCAAGTGGCTGATCACCTATCTAGGTTGGAGGCAGAGAAGAAAGAAAAACTTGAGTTAGACATAAATGATTCATTCCCAGATGAACAGGTATTCGCCGCCACTATTAGTCTCATTCCTTGGTATGCTGACCTTGCTAACTATGTAGTTTGTGGAATAATGCTTGAGGATCTGAACTTTTACCAACGAAAGCGGTTTTTGTTTGATGTAAAGAGGTACTTCTGGGATGAACCATATCTATTTAGAGAATGTGCAGACCACATAATTCAGCGATGTGTACCGGAAAAGGAAGTCAATGAAATTCTCAATGCTTGTCATGCTTCAAATGTTGGTAGACATCATAGCGGTGTGCGAACAGCCGCCAAGGTGCTTCAAATTGGCTACTATTGGCTGTCCCTGTACAAATGCACTTGGTTTTGTTAAAAGATGCATATAATGCCAAAAGCAAGGAGGGGTGACAAGAAAGCATGAGCTACCCCTTAATCACATTCTAGAGGTTGAATTGTTTGATGTTTGGGGAATAGACTTGATGGGTCCGTTTGTGAGCTCTTTTGGAAACAAGTACATTTTGGTGGCGGTTGACTATGTTTCTAAATGGGTGGAAGCTGTCTCTTTACCCAAGAATGAGGGGAAGAGTGTTGTACAGTTCTTAAAGCGCTACATTTTCACAAGATTTTGTACCCCGCGTGCTATTATCAGTGATAAAGGTTCTCATTCTTGCAATCGGTTGTTTGCATTGCTGTTGGTCAAATACGGAGTAAAGCAGAAGGTTGCAACACCATATCATCCACAAACAAGCGGCCAAGTTGAGATTTCAGATCGAGAGATCAAAAGTATTCTGGCAAAAATAGTGAATGCAAATCAGACAGATTGGTCGTGGAAGCTAGATGACGCTCTTTGGGCATATCACACTGCTTTCAAAACACCAATTGGCATGTCCTCATATCAGTTGGTATTTGGAAAATCTTGTCACCTGCCAATTGAGCTTGAACACAATGCACTATGGGCGTTGAAGGCATTAAATCTGAACTGGGAGAATGCTTCGAAAGGAAGAGTAAATCAACTTCATGAGTTGGAGGAGTTTCGGTTGAGGCCATATGAAAGTTTAGCCCTTTATAAGGAGAAAATGAAGAAGTGACATGATGCTAAAGTCCTTTAGCGAGAGTTCCGAGTTGGTGATTTTGTTTTGCTCTACAATTCTCGCTTGAGACTTTTCCTAAGGAAACTCAAATCGAAGTGGTCTGGCCCATTCAAAGTAACTTGGGTGTTCACAAATGGGGCAATTCAAGTTGAAGGTAAAGATGAGTCAGCTTTCAAGGTGAATGGGCAGCGTCTGAAATTATATTTTGGAGAATGTCATGAAATATCAGTAATTGAAGTGGTGTATTTGGAAGATGCTAGAAAAAATTTCCACGCCGTGCCACGATGTTAAATAAGGCGCTTCTTGGGAGGCAACCCAAGCTTTAGTTGTTTTAGAATAATGTGTACTGAATGTGCAGGGACTGGCGCTTGTGTGATAGGAAGACCATTTCGGTGGACCGCCGAGTGGTTTGGCGGCTGTGATATGGTTCGCCCTTTGCACCTTATTGAAGGAACATCGTTCTGGAAGATTTGGCGAGGCTATCAGTCTGTCGGCGGTGCGCTGATGAGGTTCCGCGAACCCGACTTCAATCGCCTTATGGACACACCTGCAGGGCCAGTGTTCTGGAATTTTTGGTGATGCTTCCGGTCTGTTTGGCGGTGCGCCAATGAGGTTCGGCGATCCCGATTTCAATCGCCTTTTGGTCCACCCGCATGGTCGGTATTCTGGAACGTTTGGCGAGCCACATACAGTTTGGCGGTCCACCGAATGGTTTGGCGATCGACAAAAGACTTCGCCGATCGGCCACATAGTGAAGAGTTCCCCTGACTCCATTCCTTTCATTCAATGCCTTTTCTTTTTAATTTTGTCTTTGGTAATTTTTTGCATTGAGGGTAATGTTCAGTCTAAGTTTGGGGTGTTGGACACTCTCATCCCAGATCTCTTCCACCTTTTGTGATTGCACATAATTGAAAGTTGAGTGCCCTCTTGATGTTTGTGATTGTGGCTGTTCTCTTGCAATTTCGAGTGTCGGTTGTGATTAATAACGATGACTTGAATAGTGCTCTTGATTGAACGATATGTATGTGCAAATCCGATGAGGCAAATTGAGTTGCATAAGTCATATGTGAACTCATAGCATCTCATTGTGACTAAGCTGGTTGTTGAGTTGAACTCTTGTGATGATCGTTGCATGCTAGTGAAAATTGTAGAGCTTGTTTGATGATTGTGTTGAATGCCGTGTGTGGTGAGGTTGTCTTGAAATGCATGCTTGATAATACCTAGAACTTGCCCCGTTGGTCTAATTGACTAATGTGAGCGAATGATAGAGATGATCTTAAGCACAATTTGTTGAGAGAACCGATATTTCCATTATACCTCTTTGTGACCACCTTGTTAGAGTGTGAACCTAGTTTGGCACCGTTTGAGCCTATACTTTTATTTTGATGAACCATGAATAGCGTTGACCTCTTTGTCCCATCACCTATAACCTTTATGAAGCATTGCTTTATTTGAATAGCCAACTTAGGCCAAAAGCCTAAGTTGCGGTGTGGTGAAAAATGAGGAAAGTCAAGAAGTGTGGAACAACTGCCTTTGAAGTATCATGTTGAAAAAAATGGAACCTCTCCATGTAAAAACAAAGAAGAGAAAGTGAAAGAAGAAAAAGACCGAAAAAGAAAAGAGTTGTTGAAATAAAGTTTGTGAAATGGACAAAATAAATGGGGTGTCCAATGACTCATGCTTAAAAGACCTTAGGGTGGAATGTGAATACCAAAAAGAGTGATAGAGAAGGAGAAAGAATGAAATGCAGGCCATGCTTCATAAAGGTAGAAGTCACTAAGCCTAAATGATCACACCATTACCCTCAGCCCCGTTACAAGCCTTGAAAGACCTTTGTGATCTTGAATGAGCTTAGCATCGTGTTGATTGGAAAATACGAGCGAGCCTATGGGGATGAATAATGCATGTGTTTACCTTTGAGAGGGTGAGAGTTGTTTTTGATTCTGAAATTTTGAAAGTTTGATGAGCTATGTGTGAGCATGGAATCATTCTTGATGTGAGGGCATTCAAATACTTTTGTTGAGCTTGAACTTGCATTTGAAGCAAGCATTGTGAGCTTGAGTCCATTTGATAATGGTTAGTCACAGTTTGAAACATAGGGTGCACAATTGAGCATTGCTTGTGTGGTTTGAACCTCTTGTGTTCATTCATGTTGAGTCTTCAGTAGCACTGTTTGTAGACATCCTTGTTGAACTGATTGATCTTGTGTTTTACTTGAGGACAAACAAAAGTTTAAGATGGGGGTGTTGATGAGTCTGAGATTTCGACTCATTTAGGGCTTTGTTTTCATAGTTTTATTATCATCAATGCCTAAGTTATGCTTTAAATTGATGTTAAAGTGTTGATTTTCAGCAATTAAGGCAAAAGAGCAAGGCAAGGGCATTACCTGGCAAAAAGGAGCGAAAAAGATGAAGAAGTTGAAGAGGCGCAATCCTGGTGATCGCCAAGACCACTCTGCGATCCGCCGAGTGGTCCCTCAGACCGCCTAAAATTACAGTGTGCCAGCCCTTGGACAAAGGAATTTTGGTGGTGGAGTGTACTCTTCGGCGGTTTGCCGAATGGACTGGCGAAGGGGTATCAGCCCGCCTAAAGTTACAGAATGGTGAGGAAAATGCAGGTAGAAAATGGCGGTAAGAAGGGAAAGTTGGCGCATCGCCGACTATGTCGGCGAACCCGACTTAGATCGTATAAAGTCACCACACTGAAAGGGTGAAGACTCAGGCCAGGAGCAATGGGCGCGTCGCCGACCTGGTCGGCGACACTCGACTTATTCCGCCGAATGATCCTGAAGGAAAAAATCTGGGAGTGTATAAATTGAATTTTGAAAAGAAAAAGAGGGCTTTTGAACATCCCTAACTTGGGGTTTTTGATAAAAAGCACAAAAACATTGTTCTTATCATTCTTAGAGCAAAAAGAGTAGAGAGTTTTAGTGGGTTTTTTATTTTAGTTGATTGAAAGCATTGTAAAAGACTTGGAATTAATTACCCAACACATGGAGAATGTTATGGGTAACATCTTCTTACTTTTTATAATGTGTAGCTAAAACCCATATTCTTGGGGGTGTGATCATGTGATTAATTGTCTTAATTAGCTTATGAGTGTTACTAATTATTGATTTTATTGCTGCTTTGAAGTGGGTTTGATTAATAACTGAGGTTTAATTTATGAATTGTATTGGAAATTGCAATTCTAGTTTAGTGTTCTATGCTTGCTTGAGAAAGAGGTTTAGAGTTAAGGTTATCAATGAACGTTTGTAGCGATTGGGTTATTGTTGATTCAGCTCGAGATAGTGAATCTAAATCCGATCCTACCTATCTAGCTCAAGAGAGTATATTTAATTGAGGTTTTGGGCTGTTTCTATTGTAATGCTTGTTGAGGTTCGAGAGAAGTCACATGAATCATAATAGTTGATAGAGAGATGTATATTGCATTTATAGTCTAGCCTACCCACTAAGATTCAGCGAATTTCAATAATTAGTAATTACCTGTCTAGTGAAATTGGAAACTAATCGATCACATCCCCAAGGATCACTCTCTATTTGATTACCCCTTTGGTCTTTGTAGTTGAAGTAGTTGTTACTTGACAAATCTCATCCCCCATCTGACATTCGTTGTCAAACCATATAATTTACTTTGCTTGGTTTCGATAATGTCTACTTCTATAACCGTTTAGAACACACTCTTTACTTCTTAACTGAATTCTCTACCGTATCACTCCCTGTGGGATCGACCCCAACTCTTTGTTGGGTTTATACTAGATTACGATCACCTACACCTAGTATTAAATTAGGTGTAGTTGAGCGTTATCAGTATTTTTCTGTGGAACTTGTGATTGGTGAACTTGATCTTGTGTGTTGCTGATATGTATGTTGAAGTGATATGGTTGAACTATGTGCTATTTAAATTGTGAACTATTAGGTTGGACTGGTTTTTTATGCAGTTCGTAGTTGTGAAGGTTCGGTTGGGGTGTGAGGAATACCTGTATTCTATACCCTTAACTTGTGTTTAGGAGTTTGCTTATTGAGTACCGTGTGGTTTGGTATTCACCCCTTGCTTCTACATTTGTGTAGTTTACAAACCCGGATATTCGTGATACTCTCTACCCTCTTCTTGTCTGAGGCTTTCTGTGGAGATTTGTGAGGTAACTGTTTGTCATCCTGATATACCGTGATTTTATGGTATTTTTGATACGTTTCACTTAGAAGTTGTGTCTGTCTAGAGCTATATTGTGTTGGAATTAATGTTTTTGTGCTATGTTTGCAGGAAATAGGCTTGGATGGGGTCTTGGGAGACGAAAAGCTGAAATTATGCTGATGGGGCCACCCACGGAAGTCATCCACTGACCGTCGATGGGCAGGCGTAGATGGAGCATCTAGGAAGTCTGACCAAGTGTGGAACTATGGAGCAACTGACGGACCGTAGGTCGACCCACGGGCCGTCCTGCACATCCTTCGTTGATGATCTGGCAGTTGAAGTTGCAGTACCTGATGAAAAAGCCTAAGTATGGAGCCACAGAAGGGGACCTACAGACCGTAGGTCGAGTCGTCGATTGAAGCCGCGTTCCAAAAGTTTATTTCCTTATTTCATTTCCTTTTTATTTGGGACTTGTTTTTCTATAAATAGGAGTTATAAACCTCGTTTTTGGGGGTGAGACATTATTGAAAACTCTTAGATTTTGGTGTTTTGGGAATTAACTTGCAAACTTTAGCAATTTAATTTCCGGAATTTGTTTGATAAGATTTTGACTTTGAATTTCAATTCAAGATTTGGTTTTTCGTCTATTCTTCTCGTAAGTTCATGAATTATTTTTACCCAATTATGAATTGTGTTGTTTCAAGCATGAGTAGCAAAATCCACAACTAGGGTTGTGGGAACCATGAGCAATTAACAAAGTATGAATAATAATTAAGTAATTCTTGAATAGTGTGCATGCATGAATTGTTAATTCTTTCACTTAGAAGTGTTTTTAACGGTTGCAAACGTTAGAACCCGCCTCGTTTCTACTTGCCGGACCAAGGAGGTAGTTAATGAGAAAAAAATTAACAACAGAGATTTAGTGGATGCTATCTAATAGTCTAATGTCAATTGGTGCGAGGGTGAAAACTAAGCCATACATTGATGTGATGTCTAATCTGAGGTAAAGGTAAGGATTAGTAAAGTACACACTCGTAGCCGGACCAAGGTGCATAGTGACATTCCCTATTTGGAGGACCAATCAATTAGGGATACATAACTTACCAACTTTGCATGTAAAACACTAGGAAAGGATTAGTATTATTAGGATTACCGCGTTAAGAGCTTATGGGGAACACAAATGCCCTAGTTTCTTTCTCATATTGATATTTATAAAGTTGAATCTTGTCTACTTGTTACTTAAGCAAATCTAAACTGTTACTTACTTACAAAATCCCCCTGTTTACTTTTCTTCAGAAATAATTTGACTAAATAGAATAATTGTTGGTTAAAGTTAAGTCTAAACCATTTTCCTCGTGGGATCGACCCCAACCTACAAGTTGGGTTCTTTACTTGATAACGATCGCTTATACTTCTTTAGGGAGGTGTAATTTGAGTGTATCAAATTTTGGCGCCGGTACCGGGGAATTCGGCTTTTAGATTAAGTTTAACTAAATTATTGAACTTTAGTCATGTATTTCCCGATTTTACGTTTTTGTATTGTTTTTATTTTCTACAGGTTTCTACTCTAGTGTATGCCAAGTACACGGAGTCGAGGCGAACCACTGACCCCCTACGATCCAGAGTTGAGTAAAACTTTGAGAAAAATGAATAATCAAGGGGTTCAAAATAATCCAATCAGAGAAGATCTTGGAGATGGAGTGGAATTGCAGCCTCCATGAGTTATTAATGTGCCCGCTCAGGTTCATGGTGGTAATCTAATCAGAAATGCGGAAAGGGTTTAGAATCCACCAGCATCGAGGTTTCGTGAGCATTACAGGGCTGATTATGATGCGACCACCTCAGATGGTCCTATTGTTCTTTCACCTTTACCTCCAGGTCACACATTCGTGGTCACTAGCAGTTTGATACAAATGCTTACATCGAGAGGGTTGTTTGCTGGGTTGGCTTCGGAGGATCCTTATGCTCATATGACTAAACTTTCCAGTGTGTGCAAAAGTTGTGTTGGGCGACCAGAGTTAGATATGGATGTCATCGGTGTGAGGGTCTTTCCACTATCACTGACTGGAGATGCTGCTATGTGGTTTTTTCTGAGTTACCATACAATTCGATTTATACATGGGACCAAATGCACAAGGTGTTCACAGCAAGATACTTTCCTCTGTCCAAGAAGTTAAATCATAAAGATAAACTGAACAATTTCGCGGCATTACCAGGAGAGTCAATAAGCAGTTCTTGGGATAGGTTCACCGGGTTCATCAAAAATGTTCCAAACCACCGCATTGATGATGAGTCTTTGAAGGAGTATTTATATAGAGGGCAAGATGACAATGGAAGAGCCGTGCTAGATACTATTGCCAGAGGATCATATGGTGAATGCACTTTTGAGGAGATCGCCGAAAAGCTTGAGAGGATTTCCCAAAACAACAAAGCCTGGAGCACTAGAAAGGCAAACACTAATAGGACCACGTTCGCTGTTCAAGCCGCACCCAACCAAGCCAATGATGACATTCGGGAAGAGATGGCACAGATGAGAACATAATTGGGTTTGGTACTAAAGCATGTGAGTGGGAGTGTGAAAAAGGTAAATGCGGTGAATTATCTGACTAGGTCTCCACCACCACCGGTTGAGGAGGATGCGTACTTGGTAAATAATCAGACAAGGGGTTTTCGAACCAACGCCCAAGGTTCCAACTTGGATAATTGGTGCCTAGGTCGGAACTATGGAGGCTACAATCGTGAGGGTAACTATGTCCAGAATGGGAACTACAATCGTGATAACAACTACAACCGGAAAAACTATGGCAACATGAATGATAAGGCTGGTCCATACGTCCCTCCTGGTAATAGAGAGTCTGGTAATGGTATGTCACGAATTGAGGATATGATGCAAAAGATGATGCAACAGTTTGATGCAACTGATGAGAATTTGAAAGAGATGCGAAATGACTTGTCTGGGATAGGTCAAAAAGTTGATGCCCATGCAGTGTCAATCAAGCAACTTGAGCAGCAGTTTAGTCATTTGTTCGCCACTGTGAATCTACGTCAGCCTGGCACACTTCCTAGTAACACCATCCAAAATCTGAAAAATGATAGGCATTGTATGACAATCACTACTCGCGGAGGAAAGCATACCATAGACCTTCCCATGCCGTCCGAAGTTGAAAAAGTGATAGAGAAGGATGAGGATGAGTTTGAGGTTTCTGAAATTCCCAAAAAGTTGTTCCCATGCCTAGACCTCCCCCTCCATTCCCGCATAGATTAGTGAAAAACACCGAAGAAGGAAAATACCACAGGTTCATAGCTATGCTGAAGCAACTGTCCATAAATATCCCGTTAATAGAAGCTTTGAAAAAAATGCATGGGTATGCTAAATTCATGAAAGATTTGGTGACCAAAAAGAGGGCTGTTAGTTTTGAGAATGAATAGAGACTGCAACATTGTAGTTCTATTGCCACTAGGTCACTTGTGCAAAAGAAAGAGGACCCTGGAGCTTTCACTATTCCTTGTACCATTGGGAAGTCACACTTTGCGAAAGCCTTGTGCGACTTGGGGGCCAGCATTAATTTGATGCCATTGTCCATTTATAAGAAATTAGGTTTAGGAGCCCCGAAACCGACTGCTATGCATTTACTTATGGCCGACAGAACTGTGAAGAGGCCCGTTGAAGTTCTCAAAGATGTCCTTGTGAAAGTGGGGTTATTCATTTTTCTGGAAAACTTTGTGATACTCGATTGTGAGGTTGATTTTGAGGTTCCCAACCTCTTAGGGAGACCATTCCTTGCTACTGAGCGTGCCTTAGTCAATATGGAGAGAGGCCAGATGAAGTTCCGACTGAATAATGAGGAGGTCACTTTTAACATCTGTAGGTCTATGAAGCAAGAAAGTGATGTTAAGTCGGTATCGGTGGTGAATCATACTATGGAGCAAGAGTCTGAAGTGCCTATTGAGGAAAGGATAGGTGTTGATGCACTAGCAATGGTAACACTGAATTGTGACAGTAATGATATTGAAGTCATGAATGAGCTTGATGAGTTTCGCCTAAAAGTATATGAAAGTTCAGCCTTGGTCAAAGAGAAGATGAAGAAGTATTATGATCAAAAGATTGAAAAGCGTGAATTTGTTGTTGGTGATCTGGTGCTCTTATTCAACTCAAGGTTGAGGCTGTTTCCTAGCAAGCTCAAGTCCAAGTGGACCGGGCCATTCAGAGTGACTCAAATGTTTTCATATGGAGCGGTCGAGCTCGAGAACAAGGAGGGAACAATGTTCAAAGTGAACCGGCAGAGGATCAAGGTCTACATGGTAAATCGGAGAGTGTGCAAGAAGTGATTGAGACCTATTATCTTGATAAAGTCTGAGTAATCAAGGTGTCTGCATCATGCCGAGACCTTAAATCAAGCGCTGCTTGGGAGGCAACCCAAGATGTACAATCTAGCTAACTATAGGTTTTTCTTTTCGATATAGGAGTTTTCTTCTGTTATTTTGATTTTTGTAGCTCTTTTGATAGGTGTTTTATTTTTGTATTAGTGTTTGCTAGATATAGAATAGGGTCCGTGTCTAAAAAGTGTCCAGAAAATGTAAAAAGAAAGTCCTAATGGTTTCTACCTGTGCAGGGACGAATGGCAAAAATCTATAGAAAATAGCTGTGCAGTGACCTACGGAACCCATCGACAGTCCGTCGGTCTATCCACGGACCATGGATGGCATCCGTACATCCCAGAGTGAGCACTACTGAGGGTGCTACTAGTGTTGATGCGGGCGCTACTGATGGCGTCCTGAGTATTGATCCAGCAGGCTCTGAGAAACCGAACCCACCCGCTTCTTGAGTGGTCTTCGGCGCATTTGTGCCACAAGTTTGCTTCACCTTCACCCTATGCCTTAATTTTTGCTTCCTGTGCATTGAGGGCAATTGCACCTTATTATTTTGGGGGTGGGGTAAATGGATTAGTGTTAGGGTGAAGTCTGAGTAACCCAACTCATAATCCTCCTTTGGGGTTTTCTTGCCTGTGTTCTTTTCCCCCAAAGGACTGTTTACTTTTATGTTGAACCGGCATGTGTTTAGGAATGTATGTGTAGAAGTAAGTAGAAGAATAAATGCAGGATGGCATAAAAAGCATGAAATTGATACCCATCCAAAATTTATGAAATGTGCTAGAATCTACAGGCTTGATGAGTTGAATGTGTTGGCTCTTAATATGACATGATAAAGAACCGATTTGACCTCATGACTTAAGCTAAAACTTGAACTGGGTAATCTGATAATCCGATAATGAAATAATGTGCCAAGTTTGAGTGAGAAAAGTTTGAATGTTCAGACAGTAATGTGCCAATCTAGAACTTACCCCGTTGGTCCTACTAATATAATCTAGTCTAGAAGTTGGGAAATGATCATAGGCCCTTGTTCTTAAAAAGTCCACTCAAGCCTAAAATGATCTAACCAAATGAAATAAATATTCCCCTTGATCCAAATGTTTGAGCCTAAAATAGACCACTTCTTTCAATACACCTAACTCACCTTCACTAAAAATAATTGTTTTGGCCCTGGTCCTTCCTTGGGCATGTGCACCTTGACTTAGGCCAAAAGCCTAAGTTGAGGGTGGCTAATTCAAAAAATTTCCTTGATCTTGGTCCCGGTCTGACATCGGATATTGTGCACCTCAACTCATGCGAAATACATAAGTTGAGGGTGGCTATGAAAGAGGAAACCAAAAGAAAAAGGGTATGAAAAGAGTTTTGTGTTGAAGAGAGAAAAAGAAACGAAAGAAAAAAAAGAAGAAGAAGATGTGATTGTATTCAAAAGATAAATGACGAAAGTGCTGAAAGAAACAAAGAAAAATGAAGTAAAAGAAAAAGAAGAAAAGTAAAAAAAATATGAGCTATAAAGTCAAAAGTCACATCTGTGTTGAGGAGAGTCAAGGGAAAGAAAAGAAAATTAAAAGATGTTAAGAATAGGTTGAGAAAAGAGGTAAAAAGCCAATGTAATGTTAAGGAGGGCAGAAAGTCACTAAAAGTACCCAAATATATCCTACTTGACCCTGAGCCTACGTTATAAGCTAAGAAAGTCCTATAGTGATCTTAGTGACTAGTTTGGAGAGTCTATACAGTGAAAATAAGGGCAAGCCTATGGTAACTGTACTTGAAGTCACTTATGAGCGTGAGTGTTGAATGAATCCTAAAACTCAAAATTCATATTTATTGTGTGAAAAAGGGATTTCGTTTGAAGTGAGGGCACTAGTTACATTGTTGGAAAGTTGGTACCTTGGTGATTGTGAAAAGTGTATGTTGTGATGTCTATTGGTCAATCTATGTCATATCTTGATCCGCATGAGTTAGCTTGTTGAGTCTAGATGAAAAGGTTTGCACTAAATAAGGGATTTGAGTTAGAAAGCCATGTGATTGCTCGAGTTTGAATGTCTGCCGCTACACAAGTGTCGTTTAGAGTGTTAGTGCGTCGCTTGAGGACAAACAACGAGTTTAAGTTGAGGGAGCGGACCTTCTTACTCCTATTTATGATTTGTTCTGCTTTAGAGACAATATCATTTGAGACTTGTGTTTTTCTTTCAAATCTATTGTAGTACATTAGAGGCTTGTGCACGTGACAACCATGTTTTGGGGATTTAGTTAAGTTGACTTGTTATCCGTATTAGTATTAGCTATTAAACTTCTAATTTTTATTTCCGCACTTTATTGTAATGGCTGGGTTTGAGGCTGACTTGTCTTGGTGTGATAAGATGAGTGCCATCACATGCAATTTTGCGTCGTGACAAAATGTTATCAGAGCCCCAGGTTCATAGGTCTCACATGTATACAAGCCGAGTCTAAGTAGAGTCTCGAGGATCGGTACAGAGACGTCTGTACTTATCTCTGAGAGGCTATGAAGACTATTAGGAGACTTCCTTTTTGTTCATTCTTTCTCATCATGAGTGGTTACCTTCTTTAGTACTGAGCTATCGTATGTTCTTTGGACAAATGGCGAGGACTAGAGCTACTGTTATTGGTGGTAGAGGGGAGACAGTCCCTGAGACAATTGTTGATGCCCCAGCTAGGGGTAAGGGTAGAGCCCGAGCTAGAGGTCATGCCCGTGGAACGACACTAACTATAGGTCGTGCCCGTGGGCTAAAGGATTTAACGAGAAACAATCGAATGCAACTGGTTTGTCATCACTTGACCAAATATTGTCTGAGATCATACGCACAAACATCATAATCAATGCTTCAGATGGAAGTATTGTGGCGCATCGTGCAGTTCTTGTTGTAAGATCACCTATCTTCCAAAGTATGTTCTCCCATGACCTCTAAAGAGAAGAAATTATTTGTCATGAACATCTCCAACATGTCAGTGGAAGCTTGACAACGCTTTCTGAATTACATTTACTAGAAAATACAAAATGAAGAATTTTTAAGCCAGAAACTAGCTTTACTTCGAGCAGCTGATAAGTACAACCTCTCAGATTTATAGGAGGCATTTCATGGGAGTTTAATGGAAGACATTGATGCCAAGAATATTCTTGAAAGGTTGCAAATTCCTTTTCTTTATCAATTGCCGAAGCTGAAGGCCTGTTGTATGAGGTATCTCGTGAATTTTGGTAAAATATTCTATATAAGTGAAAGTAGTCAAAATCAAGTTCAACATATTCTCAAAATTGTGTTTATGATCAAAACTATATTTTGATTGTTGCAAAGATTATTTGATTTTTGAAGATGTTGGTCAAACGTATTATCTACTCTATATTATTTGTTTCATTTTTAAAAAAATGTTTCGACTATGATTTTTTTATAAGATTTTTATCTCCAAACAAATATCTTATAAGAATAGTATAAGTTTATTCTAGACCATATAACCTTGCCAACTAAAGCGGCCTACTCTATCGCAGTAAGGGCTTAAGCGATCGAAGTGACCTAACCTGCTTCCATCTAAAAGGGTTAGAGAGTGCTTAATTTACTTTGTTCAAAAGTTTCTACATAACAAATTAATAGACATTTTTATTTTTTGTAGGATATTGATGTCTTTCACTCTAGAAATTTTGTGTCTCCAAAGAAGATATTTCTCTCATTGATTCTGACATTTATTGTTGTCATTAAGTCACAAGATCGTCATAGCATTGCATCGTATACAGACCTCACGAGTTTTCCATGGATTCTAACTCCCAACATTCCATTGGTGGTAGCAGTGATATACTAGTAGAATCATTGGCCATTGCATTGCACTACATATAATCATTTTGTATTATCTTACACCTTCTTTATTGTTGTGTATTTACTTATCGAATGATTCTGGTTAGATGTCTAGTCTCCATTTTTCTGGTATGAAGAATTGAACTTATCATTTGATTTAGGTACATTTAATACTTTTTATGATATAATTGTCTAATTACAGCTCATTCAGTGCTATCATAATCATACTACTCTAGTTGTAGCTTTTCGATACAAATCCTAGCACTAGCAGTCCTAGTTGATATTCTATCTAACTTCTTTGAGATCTTTGGTGAGTTACTTGGTGACAAAGCATTGTCAGACTCACTTTGTCTTTACTTTCATGTCCTTACTATTTCAGACAAAGTTATAATTTTGAGACAATTGTATTCACTTAGATGCTCTTAGTGGTGACACTTGATTTTGGATATATTTTGTTAATTCTCACACTTCTTTCAAATATATGTAAGTTGGGATTGCGACTTTAAATTTCACATTATTAATTACCGCCACATATCATTCTAATTTTTTTAGGGTGGAAGGTTGGCTTACTTACCGAGGGTTTAGGGTATGTGCCATCATGACCTTTAAATTCTGGATCATGACAATTTGTTATCAAAATATCTAAGTTCACTAGTATCGGTGTGCTGCGAAATTATGACTCATATAATACTTTAAACTTGAGATTTTATGAGTCTTTTAGGTGCTTGTTAGTAGATTTGATGGTGTTTTTTCCTTGTTTTACAGGAAAATGGGTTTTTGGTAGCTGAGGTAGAAAAGACAGTGGAGGTTGTGTGATTTTGGCCATCTATGAGAAATGTTATGAGTTGTGGCCCGAACCACGAGCCGTAGATGGACTCATAGATGAGAGATAGAAAAGGTGACTTACAGTCTGAGATTTACTAAGAGACAATACATACCGTATTAGGTTGATGAGCCATATAGATGCTTGGTCGTAGTTACAAATCAGAAATTTGATAACCCAAGACCTGCAATAAACAAATAGCTAGTACGAGTCATATAGAAGTTCATGAGTCGTAGACTCAAGCTCGAAGAAAGAAATACTGGAGATCTGAAGAAATCACCTACCAGACCACACGGGCACACTATAAGCTCTAAAATGATGCATGGGCCATTCTTGGGGGCCCATAGATGATATTCAAAAAGTTGAAAATTAGAAGGCTCCGACCACGACTAGACATGACGGAGCATAGTTCGATCTACGGACCGTAGTTCCTAATCGTATAAAATATCTTGAAGTTGATTATTCACTGTCATTCAGGAGAGGATTCCACAAGCCGTACAAAGGACTATGAGCCATACTTTGGAGTTGTAAAAGCTGTCGAATCCCTGCTTTCCCATATCAATTTGGTTTAGGTTTTAGATATCTATAAATACTTTTCTTTTCTTAGTGTTTATTTTATTATATTATATTATGTCATTTTTGAGTTCTTGAATTATTAGTGAACCACTTTTGCTTTAATTCTTGAATTCTTGGGATTTTAATTACACATTGATTCTTAACTTTTGACTTTGCAATTCAATTCAAGCTTTCGGATTATCAATATTCATATTGTAAGTTCATGATTTCTTTTAACCAAATTATAATGATTTTTTATTAAACAACTATGAGTAGCTATTCCACAACTAGAGTTGTGGAAACCATGAAGAATTAACGATGTAGACCTAATAAATAGTAATTCTTGAAAAGTATTTATGCATATATTATTTTTCTCTTTGCTTTTATAGCTTTTTAAAGATGACCAATGTTAGAACTTGTCTTAATCATATTGCCTGACCAAGGGGGTAATTGATATACCCAAATTTACACTTCAATTAAGAAGTATAAAGCGGTTGCTGTCAAATATAGAACTCAACAAGGTTGGGATCGAATCCCACAGGGAATAAGGAAAGAATTAAGCCGTATGTGGTTATTTGACTTTTAGGAACTTATTTCTGAAATAAAATCGTAAATGGGGGAAGATTTGAGATTTAGTTGTAATTTGATTCGTAACAAGTAAAGTTTAACAATCACACTTAATTTAAAGTAATAAAAGAGAATTAACCAGGATTGTGTTCACCATAACTTTTTAACCAACTTTCAGGTAAATTATAGACTTAGACTCAGCATTACGCACTATACAGTTTAATCAACCTTAGTTACATTTAATAAGCTCTCAACCATATCAACTGCATATCACTTCCATTCTCTCAAACTAAAAGTATTTATCTCAGCTCGATGATTGTAACTCACATAGATAATCTTGCTACAACATTACTATTAGACGGGTTCAAATCACCAAATTGTGTCATTAATTCTTTTCCCAAGTTCTACACTAAGTAGTCAAACTTAGGGCAGGTCCTAATGTTTTTAACCATTAAAGTTCAATTTAAACGAAAGATTTAACGAGATATACGTCCATAGTGTAGATTTTAGTCTATAAATTCCCATATTTTAGGTTGAGCCTCCATGGATCCCACAACGCTTAGTTGTGGAGCTTAGCTGCTCATGCTTAATGAAATAACAATTAAAACTTAATTCATTCAAGAAAAGTATAACTTACAAGAGATGAAAACAATCGACAATAATGATTTCAATAAACTCACAAAGTCTACTTCAAAACTTAATCAAGAATAATCTGTTCTCAATGATAGTTTTTCTGAACTCCTTAGCCAAAAAATGATCATAAAATAAAACCTTAAAAATAGTATATATAGTTCCTAGAAATTTGAAATTTAAAAACAGAAAGTGTAGATCCTGAGGTACATGTGAGGAAGGTCCTGACGGCCCGTCATTGGGGTGGCGATCCGTTAGAGTGGCCGTCAGAAATTTATTTAGCTTTGGCCTAATTCCTTTAGAGTTAATGCCACAGATGACGGTTCGTCATAGGATTGACGCCTCTTCAAAGTAGTCGTCAAAGTTGTCTGAGACTCCTAGGTTTCCTGCAAAGTTGACTAGGCAACTGACGGCTAGTCACAGAGATTACGACCCGTTAGTGCTGCCATCGGGGCTAATCTACTGTCACATAGCTCCATTTTACTCTTCTTTCTGTCTTCACACTTTTCCTGGATATCATAGTGTTAAACTTATCAAAACAACACTATTTATTACTTAAGTTCTCACAAATATCCTTAGTAAAGACATCAGATGTGTCATCAAATGCCGGCACATCAACGCCCTCAACATAGCATACTTGCTTGTCCTTAAGCAACACACAACCAACGGGACTATCAACATTCGCAGCAGTTTACTCATACATGTAGATGTATATCAGTTAATGTTACAATTCAAGAGAATCTAGGACTGACATCTAGGTATCAGCAAGCAACTTGGCACATGTACTCAACAATTAATCCTCAACAGTGCATTACTAATGCCCTTACCACAAAGAAATCCCTATCACTCTCATGACAAAATCTTATTTGCGAGGGATAAAACAAAACACTCACGCTCAGAACAAATTCAAGCAATGTATACACAATCCATAGGCTTTCCCTTATTAGCTTCACTCTGACTTTTCAGACAACTATACTAGGATCATGTTAGGACTTTTTCATTTTTTATCATATGCTCAGGGTAAATGTGGGATTCATTTGGTAGTAGTGTCTATGCCCTCCTTGATACCAACTTAGATTTTCTCTTTCTTCCAACCATCCTTATTTCTCCGAATACCCGGTTTTCTAATACCATAAATGTGACTCTCTTTATCTTTTTCTTTTCTTTTCTTTCCCTTTTTTTATAAACCACGTTTTCAAGATTCTGCATAGTACTCACCCATCTTTATTCATAACCTATTTTCTTATATCTCCACTACAATAGCAACCCTCAACTTAGGCGTTTTGCCTAAGCTAAGGTACATAGTGTCCAAGGAGGGATCAGGGCCAAAGAAAAAGTTTTACAAGTTAACATGTAAGCTAAATAGGTTAGCACCAAACAAGTGATTATTTAGGTTCAAACTTTGGGATCAACAGGGTTCTTATTTCATTTGGTTGGTCTTATAGGCAGAGTGGGCTAATTCAAAAAATGGCCTACGATCCTTTCCTAAACTAATATCCTTTCAGTCAGTGCAAACCATAAACCAAGCAAGTTCTAGATGCATATACAAGGCAAGAATGGAAAAGAGTGCTCACAATCACACATGGCTTAGTATGCACTATCACTTCCAATTGTCAAGTTTTATATATGATGTATTAATTCAAGTTGTTTTGTTCATACTCAAGATATATCATACCAAGATTCTAAAAAGTCAGAACAATAACATTAATAAATTTCAATGCTTATACTCATACTTGATGCAAACATATATATACATGACTGACTTAATACATCACATCACAATTTTGTACAAGAGACAGTCACTTTGACAATCCTAAGCATGCGGGTTCTACTAGATGATGCCTAAGAGGAAAAATAATCATGGCAACAAAAACCCCTAGGCAAACGATACACCCTCACTACAAAATAATATGCATTTCCCTCAATGCATCCAAAAATACAATCAGTGAGCATAGGGCTGGGGTTACCATAGACACTCTAAGCGTCAAAGGGCGGGTCTGGTGGTAAGGCAGTGTCCGTTGCTATCTCTACTGCATCAGTAGTGGCAGGTCAGCAGGGGTGTCATCAGCCACAGGCTATGAAGAACTACTAGAATCTACATTAAGATGACCTCTAAAGTTATCACTCTCAAGTGCTGCCTCATAACAGGACTGTAGTACCACAGTCTTTGTGTCCCTCTGCAAGTGCTCTTCCTCTCAACACCTCTTCCACTCTCGGCGTGTCTCCTCCTCATCAACCTCCAGGGGCCTCTTACCCTTATCTCTAAAGACAATTCCAAACAACTATAAAAAGGGCTCTTCATGTTCTTTCGACTCCTTAATGTCTGGAATCGGTGACGAGTTCGAGATTTTGACTTATCTAGGGCTTTGTTTTGATAGTACAAGTGTCCTCAAATGCCCTATTTGTGCTCTAAACTGATGTTAAAGTGGATTTGTAGCTATGAAGGCTAAGGAGCAATGCAAGAACGCTACCAGGCAAAAAGGAACAAACAAGCTGAAGAAGTGAAGAAAAGTGATCCTAGTGATCGCCAAGACCACTCGGCGAACCACCGAGTGGCTCTTTAGCCCACCCAAAGTTATAGTACGCCACTCCTGAGATGATAGAAATTGGGCGATGAACATTACCTATTGGCGACTCACCGAATGGATCGGCGAAGAGGAGCTAGTGTGCCGATATTTACAGGACCATTAGTAAGGATGCAAGCAGAATGGCGATCCAAGGGAGCAAATGGCGCACCACGAAACCGATCGGCGAACTCGATATAGACCGCCTAAAGTTACAGTGTACAATGGATGAAAACTCGTGCAAAGAAGGTAATGGGCAGGAGTGATTCGCAAGTCGCCGACCTGTCGGTGAAGCGCGACTTACCTCGCCGAATTACCCCAAAAGTCAAATTTTAAAAGAGTATAAATTGATTTTTTGAAAGGAGAGAAGGCGTTAAAACATTGTGAAAACTCAGACTTAGAACGAAACACTGTTCTTGTTGGTTTTTGAAGCAATTTTCAAGTTGATTTCAAGTTGGGTTTTGTAATTAAAGCTAAATTGATTCATTTTAAGGGTTTGAAAATCAATACCCATCTATGGAGACCATAATACGTATTGAATTCTTACTTTTTATGATGACTAGCTAAAATCCATTCTTGGGGATTTGACTATGTGATTAATTGCTTGATTGAGCTGATGGGTGTTAGAAATTATTGTTCGTATTACTAATTTGAAGTGGGTCTAATTTATTGTTGTTGTTAGAATGATGTGTTGGAATGTTTATTTCAATGTTGCTTAGTGTTTTATGCTTGCTTGAGAGAGAGGTATAAAACTAAGGCTATAAATTAGCATTCGTAGTGATTGGGTTGTTGTGGTTTTTACTCGAGAGAGTGAATCCTAAGCCCCATTCGACCTATCTAGCTTGAGAGAGTAGATGAAGTGAGGTTGTGGGCTGGTTTTAGTGTTTAGCTTGTTGAGGTTCGAGAGAACTCACCTGAAGTGGGATAGTTGTTCGAGAGAAAGCTATCTCATCGAAAGTCCAGCCTACCCATGAAAATTTAGTAACCTTCAGTAATTAGCTAGCACCCATTTAGCGAAAATTGGCAGTTGGTCGGTCATTCCCCCAAGCATCTCTTAATCGTTTGATTTTCCCTGTTGTTTGTTATTGTTGTGATTGCTGATTGATACCAAATTGCCCCACCTGATATTTATGTCACTCTTTCGATTTATTTAAATGATTCCGATAATTTCTATTCCTACAACCAATTGAATCATATTTACTACTTTATAATTAAATTCAAACTTGTACTGCTCTCTGTGGGTTCGACCCCAACTCACTTGTTGGGTTTTACTAGATTACGACCGTCTACACCTAGTATCAGATGAGGTGTAGTTGAACGTTAATCAAAATGGCGCCGCTGCCGGGGAGTAGTGTTTAGAATTCTCTTATTGAAGTTTGAATTGTGATCTCTTTGTGTTGTAGTTGAATCGACTTACCTTTTTTGTTGTGAGCTGCTTGTGATCAGGTGACAAGATGAATGAAAATGAAAGCACCATGAACCAACTTGGTCACCAAGATAAGGGTGGTGATTCCTTTCACGCAAATGAGGCTCTATTGGGGGGCGTAGGTGCTATTCTCCTACCTCCGATTGTGGATCATGCTGCATTCCATGTGACAAACACAATGCTACAACTCTTGGAAGCTAAAGACATATTTTGGGGGTTGGATCATGAGAATCCCCACGAGCATATTTGGAACTTTCTGGAGATATGTAGTCCGTTTTCACTCAAGGATATGTCACAAGAATCAATTCGGCTCCGGTTGTTCCCTTTCTCTTTAATGGGAGAAGCAACCAAGTGGTTAGCAGGGCTCCCGAAGGACTCCATTTCATCATAGGAGGAGCTTACCGAGGCATTCTACATAAGGTTTTTTCCATCCTCAAAGATGGTGAAGTTGCGTGACAACATCCAAAACTTCAAGCGAGTGGAAGGGGAACCGATTCATGAGACTTGGCTGAGATTTCAAAAGTTACTATTGCAATGTCCTACTCATGGGCTTCCGGGTGATGTGATACTTTAATATTTTTACCGAAGTTTAGTCTTAGTGAACAAAGGGGTTGCTGACCAGCTGTCTCGAGGGGGGATAATGTTACAACCATTTGAGGTAGCCTCATCCCTTCTTGATGAAATGACCAAGATCAACCAAGTGTGGTACACTTGTGAGGACCAAGTATCCCCCTTTAATTCTAGGATAACAAAGGAGCAACTTTACAAGGAGAAAAAGAGGGATGAGAGTATTAGCAAACTGATGTCCCAAATGGATTTGTTACAAAAGCAAGTGTTAGAAAATGTTGATGAACCCAAAGAAGTCAGAAGAGTGTTTAGAGTTGAGGAGGGTTCTCACCCGTGCTACTTAAATCCGGGTGGGAATCAATGTTGGAACTCGCATAAGGAAGAAGAGCGGAGACGATACTATCAAGAATAGACTGAACAAAATGACCCTTGGAGGAGAGAAGAGAGTCATGAAGAGGACCACACGCAATCAAGTGACAGCCCAAGATCAAAGGGTAGTTCGGGTAGCCTACGAGTGGATGATTTGTTGTCGCGTATCCTAGATAAGGTTGAAGGATCTGATGACATACTTAAGGAGATGAATGTTGATTTCTCATCGTTGAATAATAGAGTGAATTCTCACGAAGATGCAATCAAGCAACTTGAGGGTCAGCTGAGTCAACTTTCAACACAACTATAAGCCATGGCAGTTGAAAGAGGTGAGCTGAATGCGCAACAACACTGAGGGCGGACTATGATAAAGACTTGGCGATTGTGACTCGAAGTGGAAAAATAGCGGCTGGTAATGTGAATGGTAATAATGGGATGAACACTCATAAAGAAGATAAAGATATCGATGAGGAAGAGGGGCTTGTTCAAGCACCTGAAAGTGATATGATCAAAGAGAAGGAGGAAAGTCCTAAGCAAATCCCCGCCGACGAGTTGCAAAAAGATAAAGAAAAGGGCACCCCAACTCCAAAGATAGTGCAACCTCTTCCCAAAATAGCTCCCCAATTTCCTCAACGTCTTAAAAAGAAAAATGAGGATGAAAAGTTCAAGAAATTCCTATCCTTGTTTAAGACACTTTCTATAAATCTTCCGTTAGTGGAAGCATTATTGGAGATGCCGGGATATCCTAAATTCATGAATGAGATGGTCACTAAGAAGATAAGCATGGACTTCGAAATAATTAAGTCTCTCATAATTGTAGTGCCAGTATGACTAGCGAGATGATTATAAAGAAAGAGGATTCGGGGGCATTCATCATCCCATGCACCATTGGTATGCTTCAATTTGCTAAAGCTTTATGTGATTTGGGAGCAAGTATCAATTTGATTCCCTATGCAATCTTTAAACAACTTGGGCTGGGCGAACCAAAATCCACCATAATGCGGCTTCTTATGGCGGACCGGTCGATCAAACACCCCGTTGGAATACTCTATGACATATTGGTAAGGTGGATCGATTCATATTTCCAGCTGATTTTGTTATTCTTGATTGTGAGATTGATGTTGAAGTTCCTATTATTTTGAGTTGACCATTTTTAGCAACCGGAAGGGCCCTAGTGGATGTTGAAAGTGGGGAGTTGAAGTTCCGGGTAAATGAAGATGAGGTCACCTTTAATGTGTGCAAATTAATGAAGCAACCTAGTGATATTCATGTAGTATCAACGATCGATGTTATTGATGAAGCGGTGGCTAGTGTGAGCGAGATGATGTGTATGAGTGAACCTCTTGAGGTTGTTCTTTCGAATTATGATGAAACCGAAATCCAGTGATGAAGTGATAGCTGCTCTATCAGGGTTAGGTGAATACTCAAGGAACCCATTAAAGATAGACATTGATCTAAAGAATCGAGAGAGTCCTCCCGCTAAACCATCCACAGAGGAACCACCAAAACTTGAGTTGAAAGTGCTCCCCGCCCATCTTCGGTATGCATTCTTGGGGGCGAATAATACCTTGTCAGTTATCATTGCAACTGACTTGCTTGAATGGCAAGTGTAATTGCTTCTTGAGGTGTTGAAAAGGTACATCAAGGCAATAGGATAGACTATCGCTGATATTGTAGGTATTCCACCCGAAATTTGCACACACAAAATTCCACCCGAAATTTACACACACAAAATTCAATTGTATAGCGAGTGCAAACCAAGTGTTGAGCCTCAAAGAAGATTGAACCCACCTATGCAAGAGGTGGTGAAGAAAGAGATCATTAAATGGCTAGACGCAAGTGTAGTGTATCCTATTGCGGATAGCAAATGGGTAAGCCCGGTACAATGCGCACCTAAAAAAGGGGGCATCACGGTGGTCTCAAATGAGAAAGGAGAACTTTTCCCCATGAGGCCGGTCACCGGGTGGAGAGTATGCATGGATTATCGGAAGCTATACTCTTGGACCGAGAAAGATCCTTTTCCAATGCCGTTTATGGATTAAATGCTTGATAGACTTGCAGGGCGTGGATGGTACTGTGTTTTGGATGGCTACTCCGGGTACAACCAAATCTCTATCGCACCGGAATATCAAGATAAAACCACTTTCACATGTCCCTACGGGACTTTCGCCTTTAAAATAATGTCGTTTGGATTATGCAATGCCCCAGCGACATTTCAACGGTGCATGCTTTCGATTTTTGCTGATATGGTGTGTCATGCCCCGAAGCTAACCCCATGATGTGGAGACGGGACCTAGGATCACGAGTGACCCCAAGCTAACCTTGAGCTGGAAAATCATGAGCATACTAAAAGATTTCTGAATAAAATATACTATGCGGAAGCTTAAAACCATAATTAACTAAAAGATGGGGAATACCCAATACTAATCTGATTAAATAAACTGTGAGTTCAACAACAAATGAAATATCAAACTCCAAGCTAAAACTGAATCTAACTATGTCTGAAAATAGCCTCTAACTGACTAGAAGTGCTGGGACATGCCCCAGCTAAATCTAGCAAAACTAAGACTAAAAGCAAAGGAAACATGTATGTCGTCCTCGGAGAATGAGGACTCACCATTGATACTGCTGAGCTGAAGATCGGGAATCGATCTATGCGTGATCTGGAAGCTGAGAACCTGAACCTACATCACGAGAAGATGTAGCGCAGAGTATGCTTCAATACTTGAAAGGTACTGAGCATGCATGAAAGAGTAAAGCTGAATAATAACATAACTGAACAAAACATATAAATGGGCAATGATATAAGATAAGCATGATACTATACTGAAAATTCTGAACATGAGCTAACTGAATGCAATGACCAAGTTTATAACATGCTAAGATTGAAATCTGACTGTAACTGATAACATGGTCAATGCAATAGAATCTGACTGAAAGAGAGCTACTAATAACCGACATAAAACCACACGAGCTAAATGTGGAGTTCGATGTATATGCCCCATCGAGAGGACCCAATATACCCTGCCAGAGGTATAGAGGCATGACCGTGATCACTTAAATGATGCCCATAAAGGGGACTTACAACCTACGGGGTACGTAGTTCTGGGACTTGAGGGTGAATGACCCTAGTCCACTCGGTATTAAGCTTCTCCCAATTGATTATGTAATTAACAACTTATGACTGAATTTTTGTAATACTTGATAGCTCAAAATACTGACATGCTAACTGAAACTGCAACATTAATGTACTGATAATGAAACATTCAAATCTGAGGCATGTATATCTGAAATATCTAGCCTAGCATGTGTAATTCATGAACTAAAAGAACTACATAGCTAGGGTTCTAAATTTCATGCAAGAACTGGAGCCACAACATAATAATCTGATTTGGATCATTCTAGTAGTTAAAACCCAACAATTTCTAACATTCAAGAAACCCTAGGTGTAGATAATATCAAGGGAATCATGAATTTGACTGAATTCTAGGGACCTAATGGGTGAAAGGAACCCACTAGCGAAATCCCACATACCTGGTGACGAATTCCACGGAGAAATCTTTCGATTTCAGGGCTGGAATTGATGAAGACTCACTGCGTTCTTGAACTATCGCTGCTCGACTTTCTCCTCTATTTTGTTCTAAGTTTTCTAAATTTTGGTGAATGATTTGCTTAGGGTAGATTCTAATTAAGTTGCTAGGCTTAAACTGACCAAAACTATGTAGTTTAGGGGTTAAACGACGTGGTTTAGGGGTCCAACACATAGGGAAAAGACCAAATGACCCCTGACTTAAAAGCTGTCAGGGCCACCGATGAAATTGACAGACGGTCCGTGGACTGACCCACGGTCCATTCTGGTCAACCATCGACGTGGTTCTGGGACTAGCTTCTGGGGCCTCGATCCACGGACCATGACCACGGTCCGTGGCCTGACCTACGGTCCGTGGGTCCGGCCGTGGGTCATGCCTTAGAAGATTTTCTGGGCTGAGTCTGGGGAGGGGTTACAGGTGGTGAACCACGGACCACTAGGACGGACCGTGGGTCACCCTACGGTCCGTGGGTGGCAACCGTGGGTTGTACCTGCAACTTCTGAAATCTGCATTTTTGGTAGTTTTAGCATACGGGGTGTTGCATTATCTCCCCCTTGAGAACATTCTTCCTCGAATGAAGACTAAACTAGCTGAATGTGGAGGGGAAGAGCTGCAACCCTACCACTAAATACTGGAACTGATTTCTGACTGAACTGAGTTCCAAGAACATGCAAATACGCTGAAAATGCAAGACTGACTGAAGGAACAAGATGCTAAGACTGATTTTACGCATGAATGACTGAAAAATTGAAGAGGAACTATTACCTCAAGCTGGAATGGAATCAGAAGGAAAGAGATGAGGATACTTGGCCTTCATGGCAGCTTCTGCTTCCTAAGTAGCTCCCTCTACGGACTGACTCCTCCACAAAACCTTAACTGAAGCGACTTCTTTGTTTCTCAACCTTCGAACCTGACGATCAAGGATTTCAACTGGTACCTCTTCATAAGTGAGACTATCCTTCACAGCCACACTTTCTAAAGGTACAATAGATGCTGGATCACCCACACACTTCTTCAACAACGAAATGTGAAAAACCGGATGCACTACTGCTAGTTCTGTTGGCAACTCTAACTCATAAGCCACTTTACCAAGTCTTTTCAAGATTAAGGTTCTAAATATCTAGGACTGAGCTTCCCTTTCTTGCAAAATCTCATCACCCCCTTCATAGGTGACACTTTCAGAAAAACCCAATCATCAACTTGGAACTCTAAGTCCCTTCTCCTTACATCTGCATAAGACTTCTGACGACTCTAGGCTGTCTTAAGTCTATCTCTAATGAGCTGCACTTTTTCCATAGAGTCATGAACCGAATCTGGCCCTATCAAGGCTGCCTCACCTACATCAAACCAACCAACTGGAGATCTACATCTACGGCCATACAATGCCTCATAAGGGGCCATCTGAATGCTGGAATGGTAGCTATTATTTAGGCGAACTCTATAAGAGGAAGGTGATCATCCCAACTACCCTTGAAGTCGATCACACAAGCTCTCAACATGTCCTCTAAGGTCTGAATGGTACGCTCTGTCTGACCATCCATCTGCGGATGAAAAGCTGTGCTAAGATTTACCTGAGTACCAAGACCTTTCTGAAATAACTTCCAGAATTAAGAGGTAAACTGAGGACCTCTATCTGAGATGATAGAGAAAGGAACCCCATGAAACCTGACTATCTCATTATGTAAAGCTTGGTATAGTCCTCCGCCGAGTCTGTAGTCTTAACAGCCAAAAAGCGTGCAAACTTAGTAACTCTGTCTATTATCACCCAAATGGAGTCATGTTGTCTGCGAGTACGAGGTAAACCTGTAATGAAGTCCATGTTGATCACTTCCCACTTCCAAGTAGGAATGTTGATCTCTTGAGTCATACCCCCTGGTTTCTGATGTTCTACCTTCACTTTCTGACAATTGGGGCACTTAGCCACAAAACCTGCTATATCCCTCTTCATGCCATTCCACCAAAAGACTTCCCGCAGATCACGGTACATCTTAGTGGTGCCTGGATGAATAGAATACTTGGAGTTATGGGTTTCTGCAAGAATCTGCTGTCTCAACTCACCCACCTTAGAACACATAATCGACCCTGATAGCGAAGCACACCATCTCCCCCTTAGGAGAATACCTCAACTCTCTGCATAGGACTTCTGGCAACTATGGGCTGTCTTAAGTCTATCTCTAATGAGTTGCACTTTCTCCATAGCATCATGAACTGAATCTGGCCCTATCAAGGCTGCTTCACCTACTTCAAACCAACCAACTGGAGATCTACATCTACGCCCATACAATGCCTCATAAGGGGCCATATGAATGCTGGAATGGTAGCTATTATTGTAGGTGAACTCTATAAGAGGAAGGTGATCATCCTAAGTACCCTTGAAATCGATCACACAAGCTCTCAACATGTCCTCTAAGGTGTGAATGGTACGCTCTGCCTGACCATTCGTCTGTGGATGAAATACTGTGCTAAGATTAGCCTGAGTACCAAGACCCTTCTGAAATGACTTCCAGAAATGAGAGGTAAACTGAGGACCTCTATCTGAGATGATAGACAAAGGAACCCCATGCAACCTAACTATCTCATTAATATAAAGCTTGGCGTAGTCCTCCACCGAATTTGTAGTCTTAACAGCTAAAAAGCGCGCAGACTTAGTAACTCTGTCAACTATCACCCAAATGGAGTCATGTTGTCTTCGAGTACGAGGTAAACCTCTAATGAAGTCCATGTTGATCACTTCCCACTTCCAAGTAGGAATGTTGATCTCTTGAGTCATACCCCCTGGTTTCTGATGTTCTACCTTCACTTGCTGACAATTAGGGCACTTAGCCATAAAATCTGCTATATCCCTCTTCATGCCATTCCACCAAAAGACTTCTCGCAGATAACGATACATCTTAGTGGTGCCTGGATGAATAGAGTATCTGGAATTATGGGCTTCTGCAAGAATCTTCTGTCTCAACTCACCCACCTTAGGAACACATAATCGACCATGATAGCGAAGCACACCATCTCCCCCTTGGGAGAAAATCTCCACTCTCTACTAATTAACTGCTCCCTTTAGTTGAAACAATATTGGATCACTGTCTTGCTTTTCCTTAACCTCTGCTACCAATAAAGATTCTGACCCATTCTGAACTGTTACACCACCATATGATATGCTCATAAGGCGAACTCCCAAGCGAGCAAGCCTATGAACATCCTTTGCTAATTCCTTTCTTTCTTCCTCAACATATGCTACACTACCCATATAGAGTCTGCTAAGGGCATCTGCTACTACATTGTCCTTACCAGGCTGGTAATGCACACTCATATCATAATCCTTGAGGAACTCAAGCCATCTCCTCTGGCGAAGATTCAACTCTTTCTGGGTGAACACATACTGAAGGCTTTTATGGTCAGTGAACACATCTACGTGAACGCCATATAAGTAGTGTCTTCAAATCTTAAGTGCAAACACCACTGCTGCAAGCTCGAGGTCATGAGTTGGATAGTTCTTCTCATGCACCTTAAGATGTCTAGAATCATAAGCTATAACCTTACCTCGCTGCATCAACACACAACCTAGGCCGACTTTGGACACATCATAATAGATAACATAACCGTCTGAACCCTCTGGTAGAGTCAAAACAGGAGCTGTAGTCAACCTAGTTTTCAGTTCTACGAAGCTTTTCTCACAATCATCTGACCACTGAAACTTAACCTTTTTCTAAGTCAACTTAGTCAATGGAGAGGCCATGGATGAAAATTCTTCCATGAACCTTCTGTAATAACCAGCCAAACCCAAGAAACTTCTGATATTTGTAGGAGAGGTAGGTCTGGGCCATTGTTTCACTGCTTCTATTTTTTGAGAATCCACTCGAATCCCTTCGCTAGATACTATATGCCCAAGGAACGCAACTGATTGCAACCAAAACTCACATTTGCTAAATTTAGCAAACAACTGGCGATCTTTAAGAGTCTGCAGAACAACTCTCAAATGAGTCACATGTTCTTCCTCATTCCTAGAGTAAATGAGGATATCATCAATAAAGACGATAACGAACAAGTCCAAATAATGCTTGAACACCCTGTTCATCAAATCCATGAAAGCTGCAGGAGCATTGGTTAGTCCAAATGACATAACTACAAATTCATAATGACCAAACTGAGTTCTGAAGGCTTTTTTTGGAATGTCACTATCTCTGACTCTGAGCTGATGATAACCGAACCTGAGGTCTATCTTCGAAAAATGACTAGCACCCTGAGGTTGGTCGAACAAGTCATCAATCCTGGGGATAGGGTACTTATACTTAATTGTGACTTTGTTCAACTGCCGATAGTCGATGCACATTCTGAGAGACCCATCTTTCTTTTTCACGAATAATACTGGAGCACCCCATGGTGAAATACTAGGTCTAATGAAACCCTTATCTAGAAGGTCTTTCAACTGCTCTTTCAATTCCTTAAGCTTGGCTGGAGCCATTCTTTAAGGAGGAATAGAAATAGGCTGGGTATCTGGAAGGAAATCAATTCCAAAGTCAATTTCCCTTTCGGGAGGAACTCCGGGAAGATCTTCTGGAAACAGTTTTGAAAACTTACTGACTACATGAACTGACTCAAGAGTTGGGGCTTCAGAGTTAGAATCCTTAATCCAAACTAGATGATAGAGATAACCCTTAGAGATCATCTTTCTGGCCTTAAGGTAAGAAATGAATTGACCTATAGGCGCTAAGCTACTACCCTTCCATTCTAAGATTGGTTCATTTAGAAAATGGAAACGAACAATCCTAGTTCTACAATCGACTGAGGCATAACAGGAATGTAACCAATCCATGCCTAGAATGATATTGAAGTCTACCATTTCTAACTCTACAAGATCTGCTGAGGTGACTTTCTGAGAGACTGTGACAGGGCAATTTCTGTATACCCGTCTAGCTATAACTGGGTCACTGACTGGGTGTAGAGACTGAGAAGGGTTCTGAGAGAGTTTCTGGACTAACATCGAATTTGACTGCAATATAAGGAGTTACAAAGGAAAGAGTAGCCCCTATATCTAACAAAGCATAAGCATCTAAGTTAAAGACTCGTAACGTACCAATGACCACATCAGGAGAATCTTCCTGATCCGGGCAAGCATGAAGAGCATACAACCTGTTTTGGCACTGACCGCCACCTGTACCAGATGAGTTACCCTGCTGAGTCGGGCGACCTACTGGTGCTGCTGAAGTTGTGGATTGAGATCTACCATTATTACCTCCTTGACCCTTCTTAGAAGATGGACAATCTCTCAACCTGTGACCAATCTGTCCACACCCAAAACATCCTTCCTTTCCTGCAAGACACTCGCCCGGATGGTTCTTACCACACTTAGGACAAGTTGGGTAGGTTCTAGTACCTGAAACACTCCCCTGAGACTTAGAGCCTGATGCCCTACCTTTCTGATCCTGTCGAAACCTGGAGGATTGAGCACTAGCTGATGAAGGTGCTGGGGCTGAAGATTTCTGCTGAACCTGCGAGCGATTTCCACCACCTGATTTCTGTTGAGAATACTCATAGTTGCATGTCCTAGCCTTTTTGTTCTCCTTAGCCTGTTCCCTAAGCTTATCTCCCTCAACCTGCTGAGCATGAGTCATGAGCCTTGAGATGTTCATATTTTCCAGCAACTTAGCATTTCTACGCTCTGTTTTCAGTAAGTCTGACACTCCATACAAAAACTTATTCATTTGAACCCTGGAATCGGAAACCATGTGAGGAGCATTGGGTGAACTTGAGTCCATACTCTTGGACTGTCATGTTACCTTGCCTCAAATTCATGAACTCCTGAGCTTTTGCCTCCCTCAACTCTCTTGGGCTCACTAAAGCATTCCCAAGTGATATAGCTGCATCTGTACCCCTGTTCTCTTTCCATTGAGTATACCAGATATGAGCTACATCCTTAAGCTGATAGGATGCCAACTCTACCCTATCATTACCTGTCACTTGCATCACTCCAAAGATCTTCTTAACCTCATCTATGAAGTTTTAGGGATCTTCTCCAACTTACGACCCTAAAAACTCAAGCGGATTCATCCTAACAAAATCACGAACTCTAGCTGCAGCTGACACAACATTAGCATTTGCAGGAGCTGGAACCTACTGGTTGTTCTGATTAGTCACACTCTGAGCCAAAAGCTGAATGGCGTTCCGAAACTCAGCATTTGAAACTTCCTGATCTGGGACTGGAGGAGTTGCATTAGCGTTGCGGGCATTCACATTCCTTTGGTAAGCTCAACGAGGAGGCATGATCTGAAAGTGCATAACAACGAGTTAGAAGGTAGATCATACCTACGCACGATAAGAATAGCAAGAAAGTGAAGTTTTCCTAAAACACTTCGTAGCCTCCCTCTCATTAGATGTGGTGCACTTCACACCCATGAAAATGACTCTATTTAGTGCGGCTTTTTAGACATCCTAGGACACTTAAACCTAATGCTCTGATACTAAGTTTGTCACTCCCTGAAGCTATCCCCAGGACGCGGACACGGGACCTAGGATCACGAGTGACCCCAAGCTAACCCTGAGCTGGAAAATCATGAGCATACTAAAAGATTTCTGAATAAAATATACTATGCGGAAGCTTAAAACCATAATTAACTGAAAGATGGGGAATACCCAATACTAATCTGATTATATAAACTGAGAGTTCAACAACAAATGAAATATCAAACTCCAAGCTAAAACTGAATCTAACTATGTCTGAAAATAGCCTCTAACTGACTAGAAGTGCTGAGACATGCCCCAACTAAATCTAGCAAAACTGAAACTAAGACTAAAAGCAAAGGAAACATGTATGTCGTCCTCGGAGAATGAGGACTCACCACTGACACTGTTGAGCTGAAGATCAGGAACCGATCTATGCATGATCTGGAAGCTGAGAACCTGAACCTACATCACGAGAAGATGTAGCGCAGAGTATGCGTCAGTACTTGAAAGGTACTGAGCATGCATGATAGAGTAAAGCTGAATAATAACATAACTGAACAAAACATATAATTGCGCAATGATATAAGATAAGCATGATACTATACTGAAAATACTGAACATGAGCTAACTGAATGCAATGACCAAGTTTATAGCATGCTGAGACTGAAATCTGACTGTAACTTATACATGGTCAATGCAATAGAATCTGACTGAAAGGGAGCTACTAATAACCGACATAAAACCACATGAGCTAAATGTGGAGTCCAATGTATATGCCCCATCGAGAGGACCCAATATACCCTGCCAGAGGTATAGAGGCATGACTGGCGTGATCACTAAAATGATGCCCACAAAGGGGACTTACAACCTACGGGGCACGTAATTCTGGGACTTGAGGGTGACTGACCCTAGTCCACTCGGTATTAAGCTTCTCCCAATTAATTATGTAATTAACAATTTATGACTGAATTTCTATAATACTGGATAGCTCAAAATACTGATATGCTAACTGAAACTGCAACATTAATGTACTGATAATGAAACATTCAAATCTGAGGCATGTATATCTGAAATATATGGCCTAGCATGTGTAATTCATGAACTAAAAGAACTACATAGCTAGGGTTCTGAATTTCATGCAAGAACTGAAGCCACAACATAATAATCTGATTTGGATCATTCTAGCAGTTAAAACCCAACAATTTCTAGCATTCAAGAAACCCTAGGTCTAGATAATATCAAGGGAATCATGAATATGACTGAATTCTAGGGACCTAATGGGTAAAACGAACCCACTAGTGAAATCCCACATACCTGGTGACAGATTCTACGGAGAAATCTTTCAATTTCGGGGCTGAAACTGATGAAGACTCGTTGCGTTCTTGAACTAGGGCTGTTCGACTTTCTCCTCTATTTTGTTCTAAGTTTTCTAAATTTTGGTGAATGATTTGCTTAGGGTAGATGCTAATTAAGTTGCTAGGCTTAAACTGACCAAAACTACATAGTTTAGGGGTTAAACGACGTGGTTTAGGGGTCCAACACATAGGGAAAAGACCAAACGACCCCTACCTTAAAAGCTGTCGGGGCCACCGACGGTCTGTGCTGGTCAACCGTCGATGGGGTTGTGGGACTAGGTTCTGGGGCCTCGATCCATAGACTAGGACCACGGTCCGTGGCCTGACCTACGGTCCGTGGGTCCGGCCGTGGGTCATGCCTGAGAAGATTTTCTGGGCTGAGTCTGGGGAGGGGTTACATGTGGTGAACCACGGACCACTAGGACGGACCGTGGGTCACCCTATGGTCCGTGGGTTGCACCTGCAACTTCTGAAATCTGCATTTTTGGTAGTTCTATCATACGGGGTGTTACATGGTGGAAGAGTCAATGGAAGTGTTCATGGATGACTTTTCAGTTGTCGATGATTCATTTGAGACATGTTTGGCTCATCTTGGGCAAGTCCTTCCAAGGTGTGTAGAAACCAACTTGGTCCTTAATTGGGCAAAATGTCATTTCATGGTCAAAGAAGGCATAGTCTTAGGTCACAAAGTGTCACATGAGGGACTAGAGGTCGACAAAGTAAAGATTGAGGTTATTGAGAAGTTTCCACCGCCTATATCTATTAAAGGTATTCAGAGTTTTTTAGGGCATGCAGGGTTTTATAGGAGATTTATCAAAGATTTTTCAAAAATTGCACACCCATTGTCTAAGCTATTGGAGAAAGAGGCGAAGTTTCTTTTTGATGGTGCTTGCTCAAAAGCTTTCGAGTGTTTGAAGGAAAAGCTGATCTCTACCCCGATAATCATTAGCCCGGACTGGTCTGAACCATTTGAGGTGATGCGTGATGCTAGTGGTACTGCTCTAGGGGCTGTGTTAGGGAAAAAGTGCAACAAGCTCTTTCACCCAATTTATTACGCCAACAAGACGCTAAATGGAGCACAACGTAACTACACTGTTACTGAACAAGAGCTATTAGCGGTAGTTTATGCATTTGAGAAGTTCAGGGCATACTTGTTAGGCACAAAAGTGATAGTTCATACTGATCATGCGACATTACGGTATTTAATGGCAAAGAAGGATGTTAAGCTGAGGTTGATTAGGTGGGTCTTGCTGTTACAAGAGTTTGATTTTGAAGTGAAGGACCGCAAGGCGTGTGAAAATCAAGTGGCAGATCATTTGTCGCAGTTAGAAACTAATATGACAGACTCCAAAGAAAGGGATATTGTGGCTGAATACCCTGATGAAACAGTGATGAGGCTGACCCAAAGCAACATCCCTTGGTATGCTGATCTCGCTAAACATGTGGTATGTGGAATTATGCCAGAGGAGTTGAACTCCTATCAGCAGAAGAGGTTCTTGTTTGAGGTTAAGAATTATTTCTAGGATGAACCATATTTGTTTCGAGAATGTACAGACCATATCATTCGTAGATGCGTACCGGAAGAAGAAGTCAATGCCATCCTTAATGCGTGCCACACATCACCTGTCGGTGGACATCATGGTGGGGTGTAGACAACAGCAAAAGTGCTTCAAAGTGGTTACTACTGGCCGTCTCTATACCGGGATGTACATGACTTTGTGAATCAATGCATCCCGTGTCAAAAGCAAGGTGGGGCATCAAGAAAGCATGAATTACCTCTAAATCCCATCTTAGAAGTGGAGTTGTTTTATGTGTGGGGTATAGATTTCATGGGGCCATTTGTGAGTTCTTTCGGCGATAAATATATTTTGGTAGCAGTGGATTACGTGTCCAAATGGGTCGAGGCTGTAGCCATGCCCAACAATGAGGGCAAGAGTGTGGTGCAATTCTTAAAGCGATATATTTTTGCACGATTCGACACCCCTCGAGCTAGCATCAGTGATGGGGGATCTCACTTTTTCAACCGGATGTTTGCCGTGTTGTTAAGAAAATATTGGGTAAAGCATAAATTTGCAACGCCATACCATCCACAAACAAGCGGTCAAGTGGAAGTTTCAAACTGGGAAATTAAAAGCATTTTGGCAAAAACGGTGAATGTAAATCGGACTGATTGGTCTCATAAATTGGATGATGCTCTGTTGGCGTATCGAACTACATTCAAAACACCAGTTGGTATGTCACCATATCAGCTAGTGTTCGGCAAGTCTTGTCATTTACCAATTGAGCTTGAGAACAAAGCTTTATGGGCGTTGAAGACGCTAAACCTGAATTAGGAAAAGGCTGCAAAAGAGAGAGTGAACCAACTCCACAAATTAGAGGAATTCCGGTTGAGAGCATATGAAAGTTCAACCCTTTATTAGGAGAAGATGAAGAGGTGGCACGACGCCAAAATCCTTCAACACGACTTTCAAGTCGGTGACTTCGTGTTGCTCTTCAATTCCTGGTTGAGACTCTATCCCGGTAAATTTAAATCAAAGTAGTCAGGTCCATTTAAGACAACCTGAGTGTTTACAAATGGGGCAGTTGAAATTGAAGGAAAAGAGGGCCCAACTTTCAAGGTGAATGGGCAGCGCCTTAAGCTGTACTTTGGTGAATGTCATGTGATTTCGGTAATTAAAGTGGTGTATTTGGAAGATGTTTCAAACCATTTCCATGTCGTGCCATGATGTTAAATAAGGCGCTTCTTGAGAGGCAACCCATGCGTTAGTTGTTTTAAATAATGTGTGTTGAATGTGCAGGTAGGGGTGATTTTGCGATGCCTGGACAATTTCGGTGAGCCGCTGAATGGATTTGGCGGTCGCGACTTTGCTCGGTTTCTTGGCATCAAGAGTGAGCTGTGATTCTGGAATATTTGGCGATGTGTCCAGGCCACTCGGTGATGCACTGATGCTGCTCGATGAGCCCGACTTTCACCGCCCTTTGCATCATCCTGAAGGGTCAATGTTTTGGAAATTTTGGCAATGGTCTACGCACATTGGGCGATCCGCCGATACTATTCGGCGCACCCGATCTGGATCGCCTTTTGGTCTCAACTGGAGTGGTATCGTTCTGGATATTTAGGCAGACTGCAAACACTTAGGCAGTTCACCGAAGTGTTCGACGATCTCTCCTTTCCTTCGCCGAACTGACCAATAGTGAAGAGTTATCCTAACCCTATTCTTGTGATTTAGTGCTATTATTTCTCTGTTTTATTTGGTGCTAGTTCATTTTTACATTGAGGGCAATGTTGGATGCTTTTGGTGGGGTGGGGACTTGTTAGGAAGGTCACCTCTAGATTTGTTTGAATGAAACTGTTCTCTTGCTTCTTCTAGTTTTGGTTGAATGAGACAAATGACTTGAATAGTGCTCTTAATTGAACGACATGAATGTGCGGCTACGATGAGGCAAACTAAGTTACATAGACAATATGTGAACTTTTAGCATCTCGTTGTGACTAGACGATTGTCGATTAAGTCTTTTGTGATGAACATTGCACGCTAGCTAGAAAGTGTGGAGTCTTGTTTGATAATTGTGTCAATGCCTTGTGTGGTGAGGTCGTATTGAACATTGTGCTTGATGACACCTAGAATTTACCCCGTTTGTCCGGTTGATTGAGTGATGTAAGCAATAGACATGATCTTAGGCAATTTTTTTGAAGAGTGAGCCAATTTGACAACATACCTCTTTGTGGCCAACCTTGTGAGAAGTGTGAACCTTGCTTGGCCCCTTTTGAGCCTAACCTTTCTTGGAAGAAACTTGAACAATTGTGAACTCTTTTTACCCCTTCACCCATAACTTTCATGAAGTATGGTTTATTTGAATAGCCAACTTAGGCCAGAAGCCTAAGTTGGGGGTGTGGTGAAAAAGCAGGAGAATCAAGAAATGTGAAAAATTCCCCCGAAATGGATTGTTTGGAAAATAATGGAACCCCTCCATATAAAAGAAAGAATAAAAGAGAAAAAGAAATGAAAAAGACTGAAATCGAAATATTGTGAAATAAAGTGTGTGAAAATTGCAAAACAAATGGGGTATCTGGTGGTTCATAT
The DNA here is from genome assembly GCA_029582245.1 of Solanum etuberosum. Lineage (NCBI taxonomy): Eukaryota > Viridiplantae > Streptophyta > Magnoliopsida > Solanales > Solanaceae > Solanum > Solanum etuberosum. The sequence goes on along the minus strand of JAJONR010002029.1, from coordinate 3,348 downwards.
AAAGTTGAATAATGGGGTGGATTATGAGCATGTTTGAATGTTAAAGAAAAGGAGGAACAATGAGTTTCAGGTCATACTTCATGAAGGTAGGAGCCACTAAACCTAAATTGCCATACCTTTACACTCAGCCCCATTACAAGTCTTAAAAAGACCTTTTTGATCTTGAGTGAGCTGAAACGAATGTTGATTGGAAAATAAGGGCAAGCCTATGGATTGAGTCATGCATGTGTTCATCTTTGTGAGTGTGAGAGTTGCATGTGATTCCGGAGTCTTAAATCGTTGAGAAATTTTGTGTGAAAATGGAATCATCTTTGTTGTGAGGGAATTTGAATACCTTTGTTGAGCTTGAACTTGCATTTGAAGCAAGCATTGTGAGCTTGAGTACTCTTGATAATGGTGAGTCACAATTTGAAACTTTGAGGGCGCAATTGATCATTGTATGTGTAGTTTGAGCCTTTGTGTGCATTTATGTTGAGTCTTAAGGAGTATTGTTTGTAGACGTCCTTGTTGAACTGATTGATCTTAAGTTTTACTTGAGGACAAGCAAAAGTTTAAGTTGGGGGTGTTGATGAGTCCGAGATTTCGACTCACCTAGGGATTTGTTTTGATAGTATAAGTGTCCTCAAATGCCCCATTTGTGCTCTAAGTTGATGTTAAAGTGGATTTGCAGCTATGAAGGTTAAGGAGCAAGGCAAGGACACTCCTAGGCAAAAAGGAACAAACAAGTTGAAGAAGTGAAGAAAAGTGATCCTGGTGATCACCATGACCACTCGGCGAACCGCGAAGTGGCTCTTTAGCCCGCCCAAAGTTACAGTACGCCACTCCTAAGATGATAGAAATTGGGCGAGGAACATTCCCTATCGGTGACTCACCGAATGGATCGGCGAAGAGGAGCTAGTCCGTCGATATTTACAGGACCATTAGTGAGGATGCTAGCAGAATTGTGATCCAAGGGAGCAAACGGTGCACCGCGGAACCAATCGGCGAACTCTATATAGACCGCCTAATGTTACAGTGTGCAATGGATGAAAACTCGCGCTAAAAAGGCGATGGGCAGGAGCGATTGGCGAGTCACCGACCTGTCGGCGAAGCACGACTTACCTCGCCGAATTAGCCCAAAGGCCAAATTTCAAAAGAGTATAAATTGATTTTTCGAAAGGAGAGAAGGCATTAAAACATTGTGAAAACTCAGACTTAGAACAAAAACACTGTTCTTGTTGGTTTTTGAAGCGATTTTAGAGTAGATTTCGAGTTGGGTTTCGTAATTAAAGCTAAATCGATTCATTTAAGGGTTTGGAAATCAATACACATCTATGGAGACCATAATAGGTATTGAATTCTCACTTTTTATGATGACTTGCTAAAACCCCATTCTCAGGGGTTTGACTATGTGATTAATTGCTTGATTGAGGTGATGGGTATTAGAAATTATTGTCTGTATTACTAATCTGAAGTGGGTATAATTTATTGTTGTTGTTAGATTGATGTGTTGGAATGTTTATTTCAATTTTGCTTAGTGTTTTACGCTTGCTTGAGAGAGAGGTATAAAACTAAGGCTATAAATTAGCATTCGTAGTGATTGGGTTGTTGTGGGTTCAGCTCAAGAGAGTGAATCCTAAGCCCCATTCTACCTATCTAGCTCGAGAGAGTAGATGAAGTAAGGTTGTGTGCTGGTTTTAGTGTTTAACTTGTTGAGGTTCGAGAGAACTCACCTGAAGCGGGATAGTTGTTCGAGAGAAAGCTATCTCATCGAAAGTCCAGCCTACCCATGAAAATTTAGTAACCTTCAGTAATTAGCTAGCGTCCATTTAGCAAAAATTGGTAGTTGGTCGGTCATTCCCCCAAGCATCTCTTAATCGTTTGATTTCCCCTGTTGTTTGTTATTGTTGTGATTACTGATTGATATCAAATTTTTCCACCTGACATTTATGTCACTCTTTCGATTTATTTAAGTGATTCCGATAATTTCTATTCCTACAACCAATTGAATCGCGTTTACTACTTCATAATTGAATTCAAACTTGTACCGCTCCCTGTGGGTTCGGCCCCAACTCTCTTGTTGGGTTTTACTAGATTACGACTGTCTACAGCTAGTATCAGATGAGGTGTAGTTGAGCGTTAATCAATCGGGACTAGATCAACAAGGCACCCTTGTAGCATGGTTACATCTGCTCTATTCCGGGCCAGTTTAGAGACCAACTTTACCAAATAAGGAACTGAAAGCTCCTTCAGTCTATCATTCACACGGGCCTGCATGACATCCATCCAATCATGAACTTTGAGTATGGATCCAAAGCCTTTGCAATCCCCCTATCAATAAATAGGCAAAGCTGCTCCACAAGCTGTTTCAACTATTTTTCATGCTTATCTGCCTGCTTGGCTAGCCGGGCAAAGTTCGCCGGTGTGAATGCATAAGAAAATGTGTGGCAAAGAATAAATGGTGTCAGTAGCCTCACCACGTGGTGCCGGAGTGTCGAATGTAGCTTGCGTTTGGCTAGGAATGTCAGAGCTAGAGGTTGGCACTGAACCATCAGTAGGTGTAGTTAGAGTACTAGGAGTCTCTTCCGGCCCAAAGATCGGGGTAGTATCCCTCTATGCCCGCAGCTTATGCTTGGAGTCGTCCTTCATCTTCTAAGGATTGAACTTTTTTGTTGCATTCTTTTCCTCATCCACCCCAACTAAGCTAGGCACTCCAACAACCTTGCATAATCTATTTTCTAGGCATGGGAAGGATAAAGATGTATAGGGTCTTGAAACCCATGCCCGGATCTTATCTGCTATCACGCAGCCAAAATCAAAATGAAAATCTGACATCACTGCCACCACCAAGACTGCCTTATCCTCAACAAGTGTGTTGTCACCCTAAATAGGTAAAAATCTAAGTCGGATAGCCCCCTACCAAAACTTGGTAGGAAAAGTGAGCGAGGCCTTTTGAATGTGCTCCCTGAACTGTGTCAACCATAGGGGTTGACCATCTGTCATGACCTGTGCAAACCACGGGCGCTGGTGTTGTCTCTCCCTTATCCAGTGATCATACTCCGTAGTTCATTGAGGAGCAGCGTGATACTCTCAAATTACACCTCTCTAAAGAAGTATAAGCGATCGTTGTCAAATAAAGAACCCAACTTGTAGGTTGGGGTCGATCCCACGAGGAATATGGTTTAGACTTAAACTTAACTCACTATTATATTCGTTTAGTCAACTTATTTCCAAGACAAGTAAATAAAAGGGGGGGATTTGTGAAACAAATAACTGATTGTTGTTTAAGTAACAAGTGAGCAAGATTCAAACTTTGTTGTTATCAATGAGAGAGAGAAACTAGGGTGTATGTGTTCCCCATAAGCTCTT
>JAJONR010002028.1:0-16029 GCA_029582245.1 Solanum etuberosum | reverse complement strand
TATATTATTTAAAAATGCAACAAGAAATATGCAGAACCCTCCCCTCTCCCCCCCCCCCCCCCTCAAAAAATAAGACTTATGTTTCCATCATTAAATCTAGTTACAAGAGTCTCCACCTTAAGAAAAATATAATATTTTTGTTCATAACTCTAATGTTGATTACTTTAAGAAAAATATACTCTCCATTTCTTTGGAGAATTTATACCACCAAATATAGTGTTTATAAATATTTTTATTTAAAATTACATAATTTACAAGAGAAATAATTATAAATTAAAGGGAACAGTCAGTGTGTCACAATCCCAAATCGAACCATGATGGCGCCCACTATAAGCCCCTCAATTAGAAAGCCAAAACCCAAAAGTTTTGGAAGACAGTTGTGCAATAGAAGAGATAAAAAAAAATAGAAATAATAAAGATACAAAATAGGACCCATATCATAGATATGTAAATACAATACAACATATACAAAAACATGCCCAAAAGTGATCGACAAAGACAAACTAAATACAAGAACATAACTCTGGACCTGGTGTCACAAGTATAGGAGCATTTAAGCACAGAAAGATTGTATACAACAAGTTTGTCTAAACAAAATACAACATACATAGACAGAAAAAAGAAAGAAAAAAGAAAGAAAAGCATCAAGTCTCAGTACGCCAAGTGCTCACCACTATCCAAATCTGTGACTGCCGCAGGAGATCCAACCCTCGCTGAGGGTGGCTCGTACTAGCAGTTGCATCAGAAAAAGATTCAGAAGTATAGTCTTAGTTCTAAAACATGGGGTACTTGTTGACACCAAATTTTGGGACTGATAATCATTTCCATTTTCATTTGGGACAGATGTCCATATGTATTCATTTCTATTTGAGTCCTACTTTTCACCAAAATTTATTTGTCGAGTAATCTGCCTAAATTAAATTGACACTTATATGTTTATTCTTATGTCATATTATTTGCATATCTTATTAAAGAGAAAAAACTAACATATTTTCTGTTGAGTTGTTCTTCTCTACAGGTAAAGACTGATCTCTGTTGAAATCAAATTAGCCGACCATCCTTACTTCACAAGATCTAAGGAAATCATACCATCCTTCCATGATCGTTCTTTAGAAGAAAGGCATAAGCAAAATGACGGGTACCCTTCAGGAAACATGAATAATGGAGAAATTCTTAACTTACCGATCAAAGTGTGTTTATCTCTCAGTTAATGCAACGAATCATAGACATGGAAGAAGAGGTACAACAGACCAAGGATTTTTCTTAACTAGCTATCACATAGAATTCACCTCCTCTTGACACCAGATGACCTCCACCTCCTTTTCCATCACTAAGAGCTCCATTACCCAACTACTTCCCTACCCATACCACTAGACCCGTCACTTCCTTTCCCAGAGCTCCTACAATTAACTTAATTGATTCCAATGCTCCTTATGCTAGCATTTCCTACCAGAAACCACTACCACTGAATCAAAACAAAATACCTAACACTAGTTACTCCCAAATCTTCACACCAACCTACAAAATCTCACTATCCGTTTCCAACAATCCAAATGTTTTGACTAGCCAACCTATGCACCCTTCAGTAACAATCAGAACTCCACCAACTTATACATTCCCTGAGCCATATCCTAGCTTTCTTGTTTAGCAAGAACTGAATCACTATTAAGAAATGGAGAAAAAGTTAAGGTTGACAGAAGAAAAGCGCAAACAAGAAATGAGCGCTATGAAAGATGCCATCTCACATGTAGTAAAAAGTGTTCAATCTTCTAAGAAATTCACATGACTTGAGTATGAGGACCTTTGCATGCACTCTTTTTTGGAGTTACTTGAAGATTACAAAAGTCCAAAATTTTACACCATCAATTGCATTGCGAATTCCATGGCAAACCTCTGAGCTTATTGTGACAAGCTTATGGGTATTATGATGGTTCACATATCAGGAAATGTGTAAGTTGTCAACATGAGGGCCCTTGGTCAAATATTTCTCGAAAAGGTTCAATTTTAATGTTGAAGTTCTCCCTGACAGATATCATTTGGAAAATATCAAGAAAAAAACTATGGAGAACTATCACGAGTATGCATATCGCTTGAAGAAAGAAGCCGCCAAAGTACAACCTATGATGAGTGAAAGTAAAATAACCATTATTTTCATTCGGGCTCAAGATCCTGAGTATTTTGAAAAGATGTTTCCCATGATGGGAGAGAAGTTTTATTAACTTGCTTAGATGGATGAAGCCATACAGAACGGCCTTAAGTCTGGAAAGGTTATAGTCTCACTACTTTGCCAGCCACCAACAAAGCCTCACCATCTATTGCTACATGATTTGATAGGAAAATGAAGGAAGATGTGTCTGTTGTATATTTTAGTCCGAGAACAAGACTACAAAGGTATTTTGGGTCTAGTTCAAATATTGGAAACTCCAACCAATTCTCTAACTCAAACAATTACCCACAAGCTTGACAAAATCCAATCCCAATCTACTATGTATAAATGAAGTACAAAGCATCCTCACATATCTACCAAAATCATTTATAAACATACAGAAATACACAACCAAATCACCAAGCCAATGTACTAGCCTACCCAAATTGTAACACCTCAGAAATTAGAAGTTGAGTTTGGAAAGAAAAAGTTGCATTTTTGGCACTGGTGCATTGGTCTACGAGTCCAACCTACAGACCGTAGAAATTCCTATGGGTTGTAGGAAGGAAGTCGTAGGACTTGGGTTGAGTTTTAAAAAATACCAAGTATCTTATAATAAAGTATGGATGAATAGGATGGGCCGTGGTTTAATTGACGGGTTGTAGAAGGTAAATCGTGGGAAGTGTTTGGAATTAGAGAAAGATGTGGTATATTAGGTTCTATGAATGGGGTCTACGAGCTGTAGAAACTTTAACAATCCATAGAAATGATTAATTAAAATTTTCCACAATTTATGGTTTTAGTAGTTGGTTCTACAGTTGACCAGTACGGTCCGTAGAAAATCTAACGAACCGTAGGGTCTTTTGGTAAATTTTAATTAGGGTTGTTTTGGTCTTTTCCTGCCCAATTAACCACTAAACTATGTCATTTTTTCCCGATAACTACCCCTATAACCGTTTCTCTTCAATCTTAGCCTAATTCCTCTCATTCACTCAATTCTCCCAAATTCCTCAAGTCTTCTTCTCCAAATTCTTCGAAGAGCTCTCAAGGTAGAAGTTAGGGTAAAGATTCAAGGTCTCATTCTCTGTTGCTTTATGGCTTTGATTATCAAGGTACTTGGGAATTCACCAATGGATCCCTTTCATCCATTGGGTTGCAAAAGAATCTCAATTTCCAAAATATGATTTCATCTAATTCTATTAGGCTTTCATGTGCTATTCTTTATGGGTCCAATTTGTTATGATTCAATTGTTTATATCCAGTTTTATTGTCACGACCCAAAGTACACTCTAGACATGAATGGTGTATAAGACCCCGAGAGGTCCTACACAAGCCACTTGACATACATACAACACAATATAATAGACAAGAAATATGGAAAGTCTCATATCATAAAGGAGTTTCACATAAAAGTGGAAGTATAATTTTATTCTTGATAAGCCATTCTAATACATAAAAAGAAGTTGTCGGGACATAACCCGTACACCATGTACAATGTCTGGAAACTAAAACAAAAAAAAAACAAAGTAAATGTTACATGGTCTTCGGAACATGAGGACTCACTAAGTCTTTGCACTTCAGATGATCATGCAACTAGCCACGAGCGAGAGGAAAAGAAGCGTCACACCCTATATCATTAGACAATGTAGGAACAAATATGCATAAGTACATGGAATGTACTAAGTATGAGGAATATGCATAAAAATATGAAACATGATCATAAGGGGACATAACGGTAACATGATGTGCAAGACAAGGCTAAAACATATAAAAAACACTTTAAAGAAGAATAACAAATTATGAACATGGTCAATGCATCTTAAAATCACCTTTAAAGCCTCATAAAACATTTAAGAACAATTTAGTTCATTTTGTAGGATATTTACCGTTAACCGACATAGACCACGTGCGCTATAATATGGAATTCAGAGTCTTGCTCTGTCACGCCCCGAGCCTACACCCTGGGTGGGACTGGCACTCGAGAACCATTGTTGGCCCCAAGCGAACCCTTGTCCTGGCTTAACTCTTAGCGGAAGACTTTACTCAACCAAGATAAATCCATGTAATAAACTAGAATATTGTAAGGAAATATTCAACTGGCCAATAAAGAAAACTCAAGTCACAAAATAACAGAAAGAAAATGTAAAGACAAAGGAACAAACTAGCTATCTATGAAGCCTCAAAACTATGAGGGATGTCGGGACAAGACCCCCGATCATCCTAACAACTGAAAGTACTAAAACAATGTAAATAGGAATCCTCCAGAAAGCAAGGAGGCTCACCAACTGACTCTGATTGCTAAACTGGATCAACGAGGAGCTGGATGCTGATCCTAGTTACCTGTATCTGCATCATAAAATGATGCAGGAGAAATGGCATCAGTACATTGAATGTACGAGCATGCGAGGGGAAAACTAAACACGATATAAGCTCTAAATAAATACTGAAAGAAACACTTACCTCAGCTTTACTCAACTCATGAATACTCAATTCAATGAAGAAATAAACAACAGTAAAGATGCAGTTTATATAAAGCTTTTAAACAGTAAATAGCAACTCAAATTTAATCATATAGTAAAGTAATATAATTCTGTGGGAGTTTCTCTAACCGACAACCATAACTATGAGCTATGTGATGATACGTCGTCTCGCCCACGCTGCCAGAACTGTCCTAAAACCTGCTGGGATATAGAACGACTCAACTAAGTGGATCCACTTGTCTATGCTAAAAAGCACTAAGGAATCATCTAAAAAGTATGACCCTTTCTACCCACGTTGGCTACATGGTTTATGGCTACATGGTTTATGGAGACTCATACTAATGCATATTTATGCCTATATTATCTCGTAATACAAGATCTAACTCTTCTCCACTCGGACGCACTTAGGTAGATTGCTCCACTATCGACTATTTGGATTGGTGAGTCCTCATGATTCAAGGGCAAGGACATGGACATTTTTAATGCTTTGATTTCTTTTTTTAGTTTCTGACTTATAAGTGGTGTATGTGTTACATCTGAACAATTCTTATGGTGTTAGAAAGATTTATGCTGGACATTGTAGTTTTCCACATATTCTCATATATACTCTATTAGTATCATTTATGTCATCTTATGTTTTAAGACTTATATTGATTATATTTCTAAAATTGTATTTTATTATGTCATGCTTATGTCAAATTGCTTTTTAGGATCTTTCGAGGTCTTCTTTGCCATGTCATGTCTTGGATATAATTTGGGTCATGATAAACTTGGTATTTAAATCATTAGGTTTTAGAAATATTCTAGGATGTCATCCAAGTCGCATCGAGTAGAATCTTGTTCATGAGTGTGAAACGCGCCACATTCATGAAAAGGAGGCTACAAGAAGTTTAGGAAACTTCATTGTTTTCACTACTATAAAGTCATTCCATAGAGTTCATATCTATATAGGTCTTTCTCCTAACTCATTTTGATGCTTTTCAGGATAGGCCTCCTCATAGAGCTAATGCAAGAAGGTATGTGGGTAATGATATGGAGTCCAAGGTTCCTCTAAGTATTGGTCGATCCTTTGGCCAAGGAAGTGTCTTATGCTAAATTCCAGTAACTTTCCATGTGTTGGATGAAGCTATAAGAGTCCAAGCTAATTGAGAAGTTATTGCTCATGTGAATACAAATGTTCGTACAGTGGTGACAAGAGTGAGGGACTTTACTTGAATAAATCCCCCGGAGTTTCATGGGATTAAAGTTTATGTGAACCCTCAATAATTTTTTGATGAGATTTATAAGAGAGTGGAAATTATGGGAGTGTCAATGGTGGAAAAGGACGAATTGGATGCTTATCAACTCAATGATGTTGCTTACGTTTCGTTCAACCAATGCAAGGATGAGATGTCTATTCATGCGGTTCCTCTTGATTGGGAGAAATTCAAAGAGGCGTTTCTTGATCATTTTCCCCTTGATAAAGGTTCTTGAGTTAAATAATCTTCGTCAATGAAATATGCGTGAATGAGTATTCTTTGAAGTTTACTCAATTGGCTAAGTATGCTCCGACTATGGTTGTTGACTCTACGACAAGGATGAGCATGTTTGTGTTGGGTGTGTCTGAAATGGTGGTCAAAGAGTGTCATACAACCATGTTGATTAAATATATTAATATCTCTCGTTTTATGATACATGCCCAGAAAATAGAAGAGGATAAGCTAAAAGTACAGTCTAGAGAGTCAAAAAGGGAAAGGACCGATGATGGTGACCGTTCTCATTCCAAAACCTGTGGACATGGTCATTCTCAATTCCAGCAAAATTTCTCTAGTCAAGGTTCTTATAATGATCCAGCCCCAAATTTCAACAAAGATATGGTAGGAGGTGGTGAAAATGGATCTCCGATTCCCACTTGCAAAAAGTGTTGCACAAATCATTCGAGAAAATGCTTAGCCAGTATGGATGTTTGCTATTGTTGAGGGAAGAGTGGTCACAAGGAGAGAGAGTGTCTGTTGCTAGCTACTAAGGCAAGCTCAGACTAGTGGTTCCTTTTTTGGTGCTCCTCATCAGAACATGTTCTATTCACTTCAGACTCGACAGGATCATGAGGGTTCTCCAAATGTTGTGACCAATATGTTGAAAGTCTTTCATATTGATGTATAAGCTTTGCTTGATCCATGTGCTACATTGTATTTTGTGACTCCTTATGTGGCTATGAGATTTGATGTCTCTCCTAATATTCTTTTAGAACCTTTTTCATTCTCTACACATAGTTGGTGATTCTATTGTTGCTAAATGAGTCTATAGAAATTACCCAGTTTATATTTCTTATAGAGTCACTCATGCTGAATTAGTAGAAATTGATATGTTAGACATTGGTGTAATTATAAAGATGGATTGGCTTCATTCTTTCTCTGCTTTTATAGGATTGTATGATCCGACTGGTCACATTCAAGATTCCAAACAAACCTATCTTAAAATGGAAAGTAGAAAATTCCGCACCTAAGGGTCAGTTCATATGTTTCCTAAAGGCTAGGAAAATGATTTCTAAGGATTGCATTAATCATCTAATTTGGGTTAGGATACAGACTCCATAACCCTTACTGTTGAGATCAGTTCTGATTAAAGATGAGTTTCCAAAAGTGCTTCCTGGTAATCTTCTAGGCGTTCCTTCCTAAAGGGAAATATCCTTTTGTATTGACCTACTCCTATATACGTAGTCTATCTCCGTTCCTCATTACTGTATGACTCTAGTAGAACATAAGGAGTTGAATGGTAAATTGAAAGACTTATTAGACAAATGTTTCATTAGATCGAGTATCTAACCATGTGGTACTCCGGTGTTGTTTGTTTGAAAGAAGGATGGTTCACTTAGTATGTGCATTGACTATCGGTAATTAAATAATATTACCATAATGAATAAGTATCCTATTCCAAGGATTGATAACTTGTTTAATCAAATCCAAGGTGTGAGTTTCTTTTCAAAGATAAGCCTTCGGTTGAGTTATCACCAATTGAGGATAAAGGAAATTGAAAATTCGAAAGATGGCTTTCTGAACTCGGTATGTTCACTATGAGTTTTTGGTGATATTAATTGCTTTGACTAAAGGCCCAATGGAGTTGATGGACTTAATGAATAGGGTCTTCAAACAATATCTTGACATGTTCATGATTGTGCTTATTAATGATATTTGGATTTACTCATGGAGTGAAAATGAGCATTTTGAGCATTTAAGGATTCTGTTTCAAATCCACAAGGATCGTCAATTGTTTTCTAAGTTTAGCAAATGTGAATTTTGGCTAAGGTCCATTGCTTTCCTTGGCTATATTGTCTCTGGTAATGGTATTTAAGTTGATCCTAAGAAAATTGAGGCAGTCAAGAATTGGCCTAGACCCTTGTCTGCTTTAAATATATAGTGTTTCTTAGGTTTGGCCGGTTACTATAGAAGGTTTGTAGAAGGATTTTCCTCCGTTGTTTCACCTTTGACAACATTGACTAAAAAAAAGGTGATTTTTTTATGAACGAAAGCTTGTGAGAAGAGTTTCAAATAGTTAAAGGATAGACTCACTTCAGCCCCTATTTTGACATTGCAGAAATGATCATATGTATTTGTAGGATATTGGGATGTTTCACGGATTGGTCTTGTGTTTTGATGGAACATGAAAAAGTCATCGCTTATGCTTTAAGGCAATTGAAGGTGCATAAAGAGAATTATCTTGCTCATGATTTGGAGTTACTGGTGGTGGTTTTTTCTTTAAATATTTGGAGACATTACCTATATGTTCACATGGGTGTGTTAACCGACCATACGAGTTTAAAGTCCGTGTTCACTAAAAAGGACTTGAGTCTTTTCCAAAGAAGATGGATGGAGCTATTGAATGATTGCGATATGAGCATTCTTTATTATCTGAGTAAAGAGAATGTGGTGGCGGGTGCTCTTAGTCGCCTATCGATGTGAAGTGTTTCTCATGTTGTGGAAAGTAAGAAAGAGCTAGCTTGTGATGTTCATAGGTTGGACTGATTGAGTTTTTTCTTGATTGATTCTAATGAGTGTGGTTTAGTTGTTCAAAATAGTTCAGAAACATCTCTCATTTCGGATGTGAAAGCTAAGCAAGGTCATGATCAAGATATGGTTGATTTGAAGAAGTCGGTTTCTTAAAAATCCATTGAGGATTCTCCCAAGGAGGAGATGGTGTCCTTCGATACCAAGGTCCCTTTTGTGTTCTGAATGTTAATGAGTTGAGGAATCAGATTTTGTTGGAAACTCATAGTTTTTAGTATTCTATTCACCCTGGAGCCACCAAGATGTAGCTTGATTTGCAGGAGGTCTATTGGTGGAATGAGATGAAAAAGAATATCATGAAGTTCGTATCTAAATATCCTAATTGTCAACAATTAAAAGTTGAGCATCAGAAATTTGGTGGTTTGGCTCAAGACATTAGCATTTCTACTTTGAATTGAAAACATATGAATATTGACTTCATTATGGGTTTACCTCGTACTCATCATCAGTTTGATTCAATTTGGGTTATCATAGACTTAATGAAGAAGTTGGCTCATCTATTCCCATGAAAACTTTATTTTTAGTTGAAGATTATGCAAAGCTTTATATTCGGGAAGTGGTAAGGGTGCAGAGAGTACCCTCGTCCATTATAACAGATCCTGGTACGCAGTTTGCATTTCGATTTTGCAAGTCGTTCCAAAAGGGTCTTGGTACTCAAGTGAAACTTAGCACGACTTTTCAACCTCATACAGATGGTCAAGGTAAGCGTACTATTCATACTTTGGAAGAGATATTGAGGGCTTAAGTGATTGATTTCAAGGGTAATTTTAATGATCATTTGCCTTTGATTGAGTTTTAGAGTTTTTTTTTACAATAATAGTTATCACTCAAGTATCCAAATGGCTCCATTTAAGGCTCTCTTCGGTAGGAGGTGTAGGTCTCCAATTGGTTGGATTGAAGTTGGTGAGGTCGCTTAGATAGATCCTGAGTCATTGCATGAGGATATGGAAAAAGGTTCAACCTATTCGTGAGAGGTTGAAAATGGTTCAAAGTTGACAAAAGTCTTATGCCGATTTTAACAGAATAGAACTTGAATACGACGTTGATGATTGGGTGTACTTGAAAATCTCACCAAGGAAGGGTGTAAAGAGATTTAGAAAGTAAGGGAAACTTTATCCCCGATATTAAGTCCCATATCATATTTTGAAGCTTATTGGCAAAGTTTCTTATGAATTAGAGTTACCTACCAACTTAGAATCAGTACATCTGGTATTCTATGTCTCTTTGATTAAAAAGTGTTTTGGAGATTTGACATACACAGTGCCATTGGAAAGTGTAGGAGTTAAAGAAAGTCTTTCGCATAAAGAGGTTATGGTTGAAATTTTTGACCATCAATTTTGAAAGTTTAGAAATACAGAAGTTGCTTACGTGAATGTTCTTTGGTGGAATCAAATAGTTTAGGGTGCTACTTGGAAAGCCGAAGCCGATATGATGTCCAAATATCCTTAACTCTTTCCCTCGACTCCTATTCTATCTTGAGGTTAATGTCCTCATTGTTCATTTTTTCTTATTCGTGTGTTTTATTCATTCTGATGTTTCCATATGCATGCATGTTCACGAAAACATGATTTTTGAGTTATGATTTCGCTTGAAGTGATTTCTCCTTATTTAAGTGCATATTGAGGGGATTTGCATTCATTATGGGTTGTTAGATTCTATTCGTACTCTATTCATTCTAGGTTGAAGTGCCATTCGAGGATGAATGTTCCTAAGGGAGAGATATTGTAAAACCTTAGGAATTAGAAGTTGAGTTTAGAAAGGGAATTTTTTATTCTTGGTACAGGTGTAGTGGTCTACGATTCCAACCTACGAATTGTAGGAAGTCCTACGGGCTATAGGATGGAAGTCATAGGACTTGGGTTGAGATTTGGAAAATATCCAGTTTCTGATAATAGTCTACGGATGATCAGGAGGGGTCGTGGTTTAGTTGACGGCTTGTGGTTTAGTTGACAGGTCATAGAAGGCAAATAATGGGAAGGATTTGGACTTAGAGAAAATTTTTGGTATATTATGTTCTACGAATGGGGTCTACGAGCCCTAGAAACATTAACGATCCATAGAAATGATTTGTTGAAATTGTCAAGGACTAATGGTTCAGTAGTTTGTTCAACAGTTGACCAATACGGTGTGTAGAAAGTCTTACGGACCGTAGGGTCTTCTATTTTTTTAATTAGGGGTGTTTTGGTCTTTTCCTACCCATTTAAACCCTAAATTATATCATTTTTGCCCAATAACCTCCCCTATAACGATTTCTACCCTTCAAACTTAGCCGAATTCCTCTCATTCACTAAATTCTCCTAAATTCCTCAAATCTTCTTCTCCAAATTCTCCCTATGAATCTAAAGGTGGAAGTTAGGGTTTCAAGCCTCAAGGCCTCATTCTCCATTGCTTTTGGGTTTCGATTATCAAGGTATATGAGAATTTACCAATGGATCTCTTTCATCCATTGGGTTCCAAAATAATCTCAATCTCCAAAATTTGATTTCACCCAATTCTATTAGGGTTTCATGTAATTCTTAATGGGTCTAATTTATTATGATTCAATTATTTATATATTCAATCTTATTATGCATGATTTGAATAAATTACATGATTTTTCCAATTGATTCATATGGACCCATGATTATGTCTACTTTATGAACATGATTTATGAATTATAATTATGAACTTATGAATGATGATTATGAAATCTATGCATGTTTTATGAAACAAATGATTTATGAACTAAGGATTCTTTTGAGATAAGAATACAGGATTTGTGAAAGGTTTTCCCACATATGAATAAAATCATGATTTAGATGATTAGAATGGTAATTGTCTACTATGAAAGTGTTTAAAATCATGATTTTTGAAAGAAGCTACTCTATTATGACTTATCATTGGATTAGTTGTCTTAATTGTGCCTTTCCATGTATATTGATACGATTATGATTATGTCTTTTCCATTGGGATTACTTAGAACCGAGAGGACTTTGGAATGGAGGCCTTACTGTTAGTAGAGGTTTGGTCTTTAGTAGCAATTCCTTTATCCCAAACTACTTGCCCCCGTAAGATTGTCTTTAATGACCTAGCTAGTGGATCCACCTTAGCAATATGAATGATACGAAACTTTACCTTGGCAAGTGAATTACCCTTTTTGGTGTGAGGGTCATGACAGATTTCATGTTATAGCTCACATAGTCTTATTGTCGATTAACGGTAGATAACCCACAAATGAACTATGTTTTCTTCAAAGGTTTTATGAAAGCATTCCTTATGATTTGAAGTATGCATCGACCTTGTTTATGTTTCATGGTTTCTGTTTAAAGGATCTTACAACGTTTTAACTTGGCCATGCATATCATGTTTTCAATTCCTCATATTATCAGGCCTATGCTCTTATGAATTTTCCCCATACTAAGACGTATTAATGCATATTTGTGCCTATGTTGTCTAATAATATAGGATCCGACGCTCCTCCACCTGGACGCACTTATGTGGATTGCTCGCCTATCGACTACATGGATTGGTGAATCATCATGATTCGAGGGCAAGACCATCAACATTTTTAGTGCTTTGATGTCTTTTATGTTTAAGGCTTGTAGTGGTGTATGGGTTACGTCCCAACCACTTTTATGATGTTAGAAAGGGTTATGTCAGACTTAGTAGTTTTCCACATATTCTCATATGTACTCTGTTGGTATCGTTTATGTAATCTTATGATTTGAGACTTATATTGGGCATATTTCTTTTGAATTGTATTTTATTATGCCATTCTTATATCAAGAGTCTTGTTTAGGATATATCGAGGTCTTATTCACCATATCACGTCTAAGGTATACTTTGGGTTTGGAAAAATCGTGGACAAAACAACCCCAATTCCAACAATCTACCCGCCCTAACCTAGAAAAAAAGCATCCCCAAATCTTCACTCTTTTGGCAGAAACACGTTCCCAACTCTTTGACAGTCTAAGAGCAGAACGAATGATCCACCCAATAGAAGTAAAGACAATTAATCCCACAACGAGCTTCTTTTGAGCAAATCAATGATGTGCCTACAATTCTGGAGGAGTGGGACATGATATAGAAGAATATATCAACCTGAAACATAAGATTCAAGATATGATTGATCACGAATTTATCAGACTACAAGCTTGTGCCCCCAATCTGAACCTTAGCGCATTGCCTGATCATGGGGGAGAAACAATAAACATGATTGAAAGATACGAAGATTGGCATGATAAGACTACAAGTAAATTAAATATCAACTCACTTTTACCAATAATAGCCTCATTGACCATGAAGACTATACTAGAGTTGTGGTAATAACTGCACCTCACCAGGCATTTTCTTTGGTAGAAGAAAGAAGCCATGACAAGCCCAAAGTTGTTGTATAGGCGGCTACAATTGGACATGTTCCGAAAGATGTTATGTTTTAGAAGAGCTGATTCAGGAAACACGAAGAAAATATAATGAAAAAAGAACGATCATAGAAGGTGATGTTGAAGAGTTTTGGTGAAGAATGCAATCTAAGGAATATTCCATTGTTAAGCATTTGGAAAAGACCCCGAATCACAATAATTGAACCCATGGAGAATCACATGAAACCTTAAGAGAACAAGGCGAAATTGAATTAGAGATTTGAGTTTCTTTTGGAACCTAGTGGATGAAAGGAATCCATTGTGAATTCCCACATATCTAGATGATCAAAGCCCAAAAGTAATGGAGAAGAAACCGGTGAAGCTCTTGAAACTCTAGATTTTACTTGAGAGCTCTTATGTAAAAAGTGGAGAAGAATACTTAGGGAAAATTGGGGGGATTGAGTAAATGAGTGGAATTAGGCTAAGTCTTAAGATTAAAACGGTTATATGGGTATTATAGGGCCAATATGATGTACTATAGGGGTTAAATGGGTAGAAAAACACCAAAACACCCTTGGTTAAGAACTCCTTGAAGACCTTACGGTTGACACCTACGAACTATAGAACTTTTAACGGTCCATCTTGGTGGTCCATAAGTCGAGTTACTAGGGTCTAATTATAGGGCAATCCTACGACTCACCTTCAACGATCCGTAGAACTTTCTACGGACCATTGATCCTTATTGTAGGAACCCATCTTGTAACACCTCTGATTGGAGAAGATGGAAAAATGCAGCTTTCCAGGACCTGGTGCCAGAACCACGGAAGCCACCGACGGTCCGTGGTCTGACACACAGTCAATATGTGGGGTCCGTCATTGGGGTCCAGGATTTAGGGATCCCTGATCCCACCCACGGCCGACCAGTACGGTCCGTGTTTGGACCAACAACCGTAGGTGAGCATGAATAGCCAATTAGAGGAAAATTATTGTTGGGTCAACTTCAAACAGTCATATCTTTTAGCACAAAAAATTAGGTGGCCCGTGACCTATCAAATTAAAGATAATTGAATCATCTTCCCAACACCACTGAGTTTGCTAAAATCAAAGATCAGAGTGAAAATTTATGCTCATTTTAGTGAAGCCTTATCGGGCAGACCATGAACCACGACCCCAATCGACGACCGGTAGTCCAAACGACGGTCCGTCAGTCCCACCGTGGATGTCCTTCGCCAGCTTTTAATTAAGAGTCATTTTGGTCTTTTCCCTATGCGTTGGGGCACTTAAACTATGTCGTTTGATGCCTAAACTATGGTGTTTTACTCCGTCTAAGCCTAATAACCTAGTCAGACATATCCAGAACCCTCATTCTCCAAAAAATCATCTAAACTAGAAAAAAACAAGAGAAAGAGGTGTTTCTTTCAAGAAAAAGCAGCATTGTTCTTCAAGTTTCATCCCCAAAATCTAAAGGATTTTACCTTAGATTTCGTCACCAGGTATGTGGAATTTCACTAGTGGGTTCGTTTCATCTACTAGGTCGCTAGAATTCAGTGAGTTTCTTGATTCTACATAGCTTGTTTAGACCTAGGGTTTGTAAAATCTTGGGAATTTGTTGTGATTTCAGTTTCTATAGAATCCACTGTCTAAATATCATGTTTTCTTGGAAATGTTTCATAATTCCATTTATAAAACTCAGAACCATAGTTTGTGTAAATTCTCTTAGTTCATGAATTATACTCGCTAGGTCAATTAAACAAAAAATCATGCTCTAGATTTTGAATGTCACATTCTCAGTATATAAATGTTGCATTCTCAGTTAGCATGTGTCATGACCCAGGGGTACATCCTAGATGTAATATGGCGTACTTGACCCCGAAGGGGTCTCATGCAAGCCACTTAGCATATCATAACATAAGATAATAGAAAAGTACGAAAATTTTAAAACTTTATCTATACAATCAAAGTCTTTATAAACGCAAAGCAGAAGTCTTACTACAGTTGTCTCAAACCATCTAATACAACTTTTAATACTCTTGGGTTACAGCCCATACAATACTCTCAAGACATGAAAATAAAAGACATAAAGGAAAGGTGATAAAATCCTCGATGCTATGAGGACTCACCAAGTCTTCCACTCCTTGCACTTCTAGAAACCTATTCTTTAAGAATGGAACTCAAAATCACCAAACGCTACATATGATGAAAATGTAGGCAAGAGTCTGCGTTAGTACAAAAGTACTAAATATGTTAGCTAGCATGACATCATTAGAGCATAACACAAGGGTTAGCAAACATAAAACATAAGTCATAAGCATAAGAGACAATAACATAATCATAAGCATAATCTCCAACATAGGCATAATAGGAGCATAAGTCAACATAAGGCATAATCCAATAACATAGGAAATACCACATATTCATAAACTTAGTCCATATTCAAATCCTCTTAACATAAGAGAAACTTCGTAAGTAACCTTCAAGTTATACTTGTGCAATGCATAGATGAGATCCCATAATCCCATCTAGGCTAAGTACCACTTTTAGGCCATCATACCTCTTTATCATACTTGATCTCATCATTAGCTTACTTCTCATAGACAAGGGAATCTCTCGCCTTTAGTCAAACATAACATGGAAGGCAACTATAGCAACAATCTATCAAAACATACTTCATATAAGAGAAACACTTCTTAGGTAACCATAAGTCATACTTGTGCAATGCATGGATAAGACCCGCATAATCCTACCCACACTAAGTACTCCTTTAGGTCATCTTACTCATACTTCTTGGTTGGAGACTAGTCCCCCTCTTTAAAACCTTAGAACACTAGGAGGTACTTCTTTAAGCACATCTTAGTTCACTAATACGTTGAACACTATGAGACACTTCATTAAGCATACACTTAGTTCCATATTAATTTGAAACCTAGGAGACACTTCTCAAGCATATCTAAGTTCATTGTTAACTTGAACACTAGGAGATACTTCACTAAGTACATCTTTGTTCATCATGGTCTTGAACT